>NQII01005504.1:123698-137496 GCA_002778355.1 Clitarchus hookeri
ATAGTGTCCGTTTGTTCGGACGCGTATAACTCCCGAAAAAAATCAACCAATCTTCATTATGTTTTTTTATAAACCTTCCTTTCGTTCCCACGAGTGTTTGTATACCTTTCTTTTTTATCTGTATTACCTGCAAAGGTATTAAAATCTGCAAAAAAAAGCAATTTTTACCATGCTATCGTGTCAGGAAGCGCCTTTGTTGACAGCTGTATGTTTGAACATTTAAGTTTGTTGTTCTCAATGTTTTTTTTTTTTCGATTGTTTAAAGATTTTGAAAATACATATACTTCTTTCAATTAATTTCACAGAAATGAATAGAACCAAACTATTTTATGCCACAGCAACGCGTGGCCGGGTAAGCTAGTTTTTTATACATAACTTTTACACATATATTAAAGTGTGTGTGCGTACACGCGGTGCTTGCAGTTTTTTTTCAATATGTATTCGACATTAAACATCCTCTTTTTCGTGATGACAAGTTTATTATATAGGTAAAGCGTAGGCCGATGCGAGTATTTAAGTTATTTCATCTCCTACCACTCCTATTGCAATGGTTGTCGTGCGGTCTAGACATCTGATTGGCAACCGAATGGTGATCGGATCGAAACCGCAGGTCTACGAGCAATTTTTTGAGCTATCCTGCGCTGAAACGCGTGTGCGTAAGAACGAGGGTCCCAGCCTACCATGCACTGGAATTCTACCTAACACGACTGCGCCCCTAGCGGCCATCGACGGTACTCAAATGGATGCCACCAGCGCACCCTCCTGCCGGCGACGAGTGAACCAACACACAAGATGGCCGCATCGATACCAGCATTCCTAGCTACGAACGGCAGAACTTGGGATCAGCACACTCTGGTGGAGAGCACGTGAATTAAAGATGGCCTCCTACAACAGACAACTGATGGAAGTTGCGAGAATTAAAGATTGAGGATATAAAAAGCAAGAGAGAGGGAAAAGGAGTGGGAGACAAGAAGGAATGATAGAAGGCAAGAGAGCGAGAAAGTATACCAGAAGGATTATGAGAAAACCAAGGGATAGAGCGTGCGAGAGTGAACGGGTGTGGGGGAGAGAGAGAGAGACAGACAGACAGACAAAGGAATGAGAGAGCATGAAAATGTCAAGTGGAATGATAGAGCAAGAGGTTGGGTGTAGGGAAAAAGGGAAATTCCGTGGGAAAAACAAGATGGCTGCTGCTGTCGAGGAATGACAGAGCATGAGGTTTTGGCGTAACGTCATCCAAGATGGCCGTTGTGTCACCGCGGCACTACGCCAGGACGCCAGGTGGTGGTGAATGCCCATTTCCCAGCTACTCTAGCTGAATCGCTAGGTTTTTAGTTAGATTTGTGGAGCAGTACGTGCCAGACTAATTAAGATAATCATGAATTCACGTTATTTTTGTTTACTCTAAGAAAATATTATCTCATTTCCAGAAGTGTTGAAAAAAATTATAAATCAGAGATTATAATATAAATTTCTCAACATCACTTCATTCTTATGTTAGCTTCAATAAAAAAAAATGCTCCAATTTTTTTGGGATGTGTGTGAGAGCCGAACTCCCAACGAACACGGGTGCTTTACCAAAGTGTTTAACGTATCCCCCTTCCAGTCGGCTGAAATGCATACATGATGGCGCATACGCTTGCATGTTGTGCGTCAATTAAACCAATTTAAAGTAAAATATAAATATTGGCCCTTGTCAAAATGTATTTATACACAGCTGTGAAGTTTCTCAATATAGGAAATCTTGTACAGTATCCAAAGAGTGCTCCTGGAAACACCTGTTTCAACAATTCCGCATTATACAAATCGCTATTCACTGACTTGCCCTTAATCGCAAATACTTAATTATACACTGAAGAGCCAAAAGAACTGGTACACCTGCCTAATATCGTGTAGGGCCCCCGCGAGCACGCAAAAGTACCACAATACGACGTGGCGTGGACTCGACTAACGTCTGAAGGTATGCAGAAGGCATTGAAATCCGCGCCAATTTGAGAAAGAGTTGCACGTCTGTCACGTTTAATGATTCTCGTCAGTCGTCGTTTGTCCCGTTCTTTCACGATCTTTTTCCGGCCGCAGCGATGTCGAAGATGTGACGTTTTACCGGATTCCCGATATTCACGGCACACTCGTGAAATGGTCGTACGCGAAAATCCAAATTTTATCGCTACCTCGGAGATGCTATGTCCCATCTCTCGTGCGCCGACTATAACACCACGTTCAAACTCACTTAAATCTTGATAACCTGCCGTTGTAGCAGCAGTAACCGATCTAGCAACTTTGACAGATGTTTGTTGTCTTATATAGGCGCTGCCGACCGCATCGCGTTACTCTGATTGGTTCCATACCTCTGTTATTTGCATACGCACGCCTATACCAGTTTTTTTTTTGCTCTTCAGTGTATTTTTAATTATAGGAATATAAAAATTCGATTTTTGGGAAAAAGTGGTTCTTTCGTTTTATATTTTTGTAAGGAATGGCCTGTCGGTGTTAGTCAGTGTTGTTCAAAATATGCTGTTTAAATGGGCACTAANTTTAATTATAGGAATATAAAAACTCGATTTTTGGGAAAAAGTGGTTCTTTAGTTTTATATTTTTGTAAGGAATGGCCTGTCGGTGTTAGTCAGTGTTGTTCAAAATATGCTGTTTAAATGGGCACTAAAACGTTTATTACATTTCATAGAATTTAAAGTTTAGTGTGGGGTAAATCTGAGAAACAAAAATTCTACATATTGTTTTTAACAATATTTATAAGCAATGGTTTTACAAGAGACGTGAATTCTTGCGATGCCATTTATGCTATTGTTGTGCGTGTTAATAAAATACGGGAAAAAGAGTATGCCTGAGCAAAAAACTACACCCATAAAATGTTTATGACAGAGTCCTTCAGGATAACCTGTAGCTGTATTTCCATCATTTCTGTTAGTTGGCAATGAAAAACACAAAAATTGTGTTTGCATCTAATTTTATATCGTGGTTTCACTAAGCTTGTTCCACTCGCATATTAAATTATTTTATGTATTGTTATTTAAAATATTTCAGAAAAAAATTAAATTGCAATAGTAGGCATTTATTTACCCACCCAGTAATATAGACGTAACACCTGGACAGACAGATCAATTATAATAATATTATAATTAACAATTTATAACATTTTAAATTTATTATGTGTTAAGTTAATTGCAATATTACATTATGTTAATGATTTTACAGGCAGAAACTTGATAACCAGTCGCAAAAATATTTTCCATAATTTACTACAGGAAAAGTGTTGCAAATTTTAATTGTGTTTAACAATTGGCTTGGGTGTTTTTAAGAACGCATAAAAGGACAAATTATTTACAGGGTATTTTATGTGGAGTGTAGTCAACTTCGGCTACCAGTCTCAGCGCATTTTTAGTGTAAAACGATGTGGTACACTTTTAGATCAGGTATATTCAGTACGCATTCAGAAATTTTAGAGTGCATGTAATAATCAGAAACGGTCGCCTGCTTACAATTTTTTTTTGTAAAAACACAAAAGTTTTATAATCGTTTATTAAAGTGCTACTCGTGTATGTGAGGACATGCTGTAGATATAGAAGTCGTGATCTTGTGAGTCTATAGAAGTCCGTAGTTATACAATATTATTTAAGTTCCAGGTATAAAAAACTTTGTAAGGTACGGAAGGTAAATAACAATGCGAAAGAGATCGAGCCTCAACGAAGATTCGCAAACCCAACTGCGTGCATTCGCGTGGCGTGATGTCATAACAACTGTGTTGTCTTTATCGTCCCGCTATCAACTTTGCTTTGTCACGATCTCGGTCTGAGATCGCGTTGTTTAGCTCTTCCAAACAACAAAACGCATTCATGCCTCGTTGATTCAATCAGCCGTCGCGTTCCTTTCCGAGAGCGTAGGTTTTGTTTTCACTTCGCGAGTTCGCCTTCTCCGAGAACTGGGGATGCCATTTGTTGCACTATCCTTTACAGCGACGTGTACAAAGGACGGGGAATACTGTGTGTTTCGCTTTCACGGCTCGCCGATTGTGAGCGTGACGCAATGCAGTGCACAGTGAACCATAGCTTCCGAAGAAGTAGGTTGCACAACACATGCACGACATGACTGCCATATGAAAGCATTTCATTGTCATAAGGACGTGGGTTCTCGTACTGCAGCAGCCTTGGAACATTTGCCTGTATAGTCTATTCGCGATATCTTCACACTTTTTTTTATCAAACCTTTGAAAAATCCGATGTATGGGGTGTATGGTTGTTTCTTAAATGTCGCGTAGGTATCTCACACGTTTCATATTTCTCTTAATATAGAATTATCTTATGTGCTGTCCAATTGGACTTTAACTTATATTTTATTAATAAATTATAATAGTTATTTTATTATAAATATAAATTGAAACAGGGAGAAAATAGTTGTGTTGGTAATACCTAGTAATAAATAGTAATAATGCAAAATATTATTAAATTCAGTTCGCACAAATACGTTGCATCGTCTCCCTTAAGTGTAATTTTCTAGCTGTTTGCATTAGACGGAGGAATAGCCTGAAAGCAGAACTTCAGCAGGGCTTCAGAAAAGTTGAAGGTAACCAGAAATGGACTATAAGCGGTTATATGGAATGAAACCTTAAGGGTGGATCCACACGTTTGCAGATCACGGCGAACACGGTAGATAGCACCACCAGCAAATCAGAGAGCGTCTCGTCACTTGTTCGTTATCCGCGTTGCTTGCGTCGAAGAAGTTGATGGCTACTGTTGAAGATGATGTATTCAGGTTTAGGCTTATAAATAATAATAGGGATAGCCGACCTTTGCGTTATTCATTGGGAAAGCTACACGGAGATCACTGGCCATGGGTCTCTGGCCCTCCCTGTTGGGTCAAGTGGGGCAGATTTTCTGTCGAGAGTTTAATGTATTTTGAAGTACATACTTTCAAGATATTGCGGTAGGCTTGGTTGTGGCTATTGTTACAATTGTTTCAGTTTGTTAAGTAGAACCGCACATGGAACATGCTGAAGTAAAATACACACTAAGCCATGAAAACTGTGGCTGTCTCTGTGCATCGTAGTGGCTAATTGCAACAGTATCTCAAAAGGAATTCTCAGAACTGTTTGAGAATCGAGTCTTGTGAGTCTCCAGTTCCCATAAACATGGAAATTAACTCTTGATCATAATTGGCGCTCAGTTCAGGGTAGTCTCCAAGGAGCATCCATCCTAATTTAAACTCTAGCACAACACGCATGATTTCACCTAGTTCAAGTCGCCCACGAATACAAACTAGGGCATAAACGTCAGCACCCAGCAACATATCAATGGGACTAGGTTTGTCAAATTGAGGATCAGCTAATGGAAAAGACCCAAGCTGGGTACGAACACGTGGATCCACAGTTGCCAGTGGCAGATTGCTGGTGATTTTAAGATACCACAAACACAGAGTGAGTGAAGAAACATTGCGATTCAACAGAGGATTGGCTTTTACAACTGACACTACTGACATCACCCTTCAAGTTAACCGTACCAAACGCGAGACCACAACCCCTTTCCTTGGCCATTTTAAAAGGCAAACTGAAGACATTTGCAGCTGCTTCTGTTATGAAGACAGACTGGGCTGTATTATCATGCATCATGCACAATGTTCAGGGCAATGGACAATAACACTGAAGTGCGACCACACACTGAAGAGACATCCACAAATTGTTCAGTTTCAACATCAGCATTTGAAGTATCATTTCCAATGTGTGTCACTGGATGAGGCCTAGACTGACCATCAATATAAGTAGTGTGTGATGTCTTTGTTTGCATCGAAAACAGGATGCTACAGTGAAGGCTGTTCACGGGCAGTTGAAGCAGAGTTTCATATTGCGAGATATTGACTGTCTTGCTGATGGTAGGGCATTGACAAATACAAAATGTTTATACACAGAAAGATGGGCTGCTGACAGGCTGGTTTTAACTGGGTAGGCTCAGAATTGGTCACAAGTACTGATTTGGGTGGCTGTGATACATGACTGGTTTTTCTGAGAGATGGCGTTGTGGAATGCTTGGCTGGTGCTTATTTTAACCGTCAATGGCACAGTCCATAGTAGAGACTCTCGCATGCAGAAACTCGATATAAGTTCCGAAACCTATGGCATATCATCAAACCGTCCTGCATGCGAGCTTTCAGACTGAATGTACAGTTCCACGTCCAACTTTCTCATCAAGACTGTGAAAAGAACAGGAGTTTCATAATTTACATTACAACTTAATCCCTCGAAGGCCCATGCGTTTTCACTGAACATGCTGACAAAAGGCCTGACTGATTTGTGATTTGTGGTGTGACCGAATACAAAACGAGAATTCGGTTTATACACGATGTTATCAGCTTTCTCAGATTTCGATACTGAGGAATAAAAAGTTCCTACATCACAGGACAGTTCTTAGAAGAAATTGGGAGATTTTTCACCAATTGTAAAGCTTCTCCTGTGAGGCAGCCCATTAAATATTGGAACTTTTCAACGCCAGCCAGGGAATGATTGTCGTGAATGGTGGTCTGGTACAACTGCGAAAACATTTGTCAGTCTTCCTACTGACTAGGAAAAAATAGGAAAATTGTTCTTGGGAAGCCTTACATTTGCATAGGGACCGGTAATACTTGGAGTTGATTCACTCCGAACATCATTCTTACCCAAAAACGAAGTCACAATACAAGTATCGGACAGTAAAGTAAATAACTCATTATGTTTAGAGGTAAAAACATTTCCATCTACGTCTTCAGGAAGTTGGTCAGATTGTAGCAAGTGTGGTGTCAGTCTTGGGCAGTGTCAGTCTTGGGAGGTGTCAGTCTTGGGTGGAGTCAATTTTACGTGGATTTACTCTTGGGTGCAGTCAGTCTTTGCCTAGTATGGTTGGTCGGTATGGTCCTTTCTTATGACAGGCTAGTAATGGTGAGTCGTATGTGAGTGAAGAGATTTGGGTGGCTCTTAACAACAAAGTCTTGAGAGTTTATGATGGTAATCGAGGTGAGTATGGAGCAGCGCCGGAATGAAAGGACGGGGGAAATGGGAGATACCCGAGAAAACCCGCCGACCAGTGGCATCGTCCGGCACGATTCCCAAATGCGAAGATCCGCGAGTGACCCGGCGTTGGGCGGGCCAAGGTCAGCGGCGCGGACCATCGACACGTAACAATATTGCCTTGGGCCTGATCACTTTATTAGTGCGTCGCTCAAGAAAAAGCAAATATTTTACAAATTTTCTTATTCTTACATTTATATGGACCAATAAAACAGAAAGTAAAAAAAACTGTATTTAAGAATTCACAAATGTTTACTTAACAATTTTTATGAAACGGTAAGATATGGAACTACTTTCCCTCCATCGTTGCCAACTTTACTGGACGCATTGACAGTCAGTGTGCCCGTTAAAATATACGCAGGTAGGGAGGGACACACTGAGATTTTTCAAAGGTCGATTTCAGTAGTGCTTACTTTATCGTGAACAGCCTTTACGGAATTTCTTGTACAGGATATTTTTTTGAAGTACTACAAAGACAAGCAGCACAAATTTTGTTTGTCTTTATTTTTACATAAAATAGTAAGGTCAATGTCGAATGTCTCGCAAAGGAACGTTGCTCACGGAAAGACTGCACGTTGCGCTGGTTCAGTTCCTTTCGCATGTGATACACGTAACTAGCTTTAGTTCCCGCACTTCTAGGCTTCCGACCAGCAAAATACGTTTTGTAAGGCGGCTGTCACTGCCCCCCCCCCCNNCCTAGAGGTTAATTCGTATAGTTCTCATTCAAAAACTGCTCAATATTTTTCAGCAGTGTTTGCCTATGAATAGCATTTAAGACATTTTTCACTCTGAACAGTAGTTTCCGTTTTATAATTCCGTTTTTGATGAGTATTTTTTACAGTGAAAAAGGGGCTAAAACGGGTATTTCACTATCATTTTAAGTTACGAAATTTCCGGAACAGGCTGCTTATCATTCCTAAGGTAAATGAAGGACACCTTTGTCTTTATTTTTACACGATAAAAAAATTTGGTGAGCACTGAGAATCTGAAGAAGTGAGTCGATGAGAGAACGATTGCACGGCAGATCATTGCTTTGCGCATAGAGACAATGAGGCATATGAGGCGCATACCTTGTTCGCCCTTAGCGCTCCCTGGTTTATAATCTTCGAACACACGAAACACCACCAGCCAGGCGGCGCTTTTAAGGCTCGTCGTCACACGCTACATCAAATTTTTCATTTCCTGTTGATTTAAGTTTTCGTGAAGTAAATTTAATAAAACTACCCGATCTGCAGTACAGATGTGAACTCTGAACTATCGACGTAAAATTTAGTCACACATAGCAAAATATAAACTTTAAAATAGCAATACGTGCCTGGCTTTTTACGACTGCCAAATAACAAACAGTTAAGATTAAGTACAAATATGTTTTAAAAATACGTAAAACGTAAATTTTCTACAGTTATAATTCTTGGTAATCACTCTGAAACTGAAATTATGACACGAAAACGAAGAGTTTCTGCGTCAAACGTGAAGCGACCTCCAAAAGTCAACTCAGCTCTCATCTTACTCATGATTAAGGCGCCCGTCTACCTGGAACTTTTTCCCACGTTTAGGCCGAGAAGCGCGGGAGCGATAAGGGCGACACTGCCACGCCCATAAAGTACGCCATCGCCGCTAAGCGCAAGGCTCTGAACTGGCGTGCAGTGTTGTCGTCGTGCTGCGTGTACCTATGGGACTTTCAGCGGTGACCATATTATTTTATTAGTGGGAAGTCTTTAGGAAGGTTCAGTGCAGGCGCCTATAGTAGTTTTGTATGTATCTGATGCGTGCATTTTGAACTACAGCGCCCTGGAAAGGCAGTTTTTAGCGATTTTGGAGTACTCTGATTTGATGTTTCTAACGTACGTGATATTTTGAATGTACTTAACAGTTCTCGTCTGAAATGTGTGTTCTTTTCGTAGATAAGTACGTTGGACGCACGCTTAATAGTTTCGTTGAAAAACGTGTATTTCGAACACTCTGCGACGCAGTTCAAGCGCCAGGTAGACGGGCGCCTTAACCTGCATCTGGAGGGAATGATCTGCGGATGTTATTACGTGCTACGACCTAGATCCTCGAGTGTGAGCGGCTCCGTGGCGGGTTAGCGGGTAACGGAACGTCTGCGAAACCACATACAGGAATTGATCGCAAACTCGACCGCCTTCAGACCGGCTACGACCATGCGCATTCGAGCTGGGGCGGCCTTGGAGCTTGAACCTCGGCCAAGTCCTTGGCTCTCGCCGGGGCGTGGGCGGCTGACTGCATTTGCGCTAGCTGTGCACCGGCACCTCTGCGGTTATATCCGCAAGTTTTATCTCTGTTTTAGACTTCCGGAATTCTGTTGTAAGGGAGAGGCCAGATTTCTCTGGGCGTCCGGAGGGAGAAGTTACATTAAAAATCGTAACATAAACGTACGATCGTAACATAAACGTACGTTACATTATTAAATATTATTTTGGACCTATGCCATTGCAGAAACCACATAATATTGTTGCGTGGACCCCGCGCTGGTCGCTTGCGGTCAGTCTCGACGCAGTGAGGGGTGACTCACGCAGACCCGGCGGGCGACGAATGATTGGCAGCTGGCCTGAACTGGCGTCGCCCCCCCCACCCCACTTTTCACCTACAGGAGAAGTTGGCGGTGGCGGCTATGCGAGAACGCGCGGCAAGGACCGACGAGAGAGCACGAGTGCTGCGGAGGGCGAGGTATCCAACTAGTAGAGTGCGGCTGCTTACGGAAGCTCTCGGGGCAACAGGCTATAGGGAATACTGGTGACATCTGAACTGAAACAAGCTGGGATTGAATGGACGAGTGATGCAGTCTTGATTGTAAACACTGGAACTGTCAAACATAAAAAAAAACTCATACTAATTCAGTTAGTGTCAGAAAACTGTTCACGAAGACTGGTTTTGAATGTTAGACTGTTGATTTCTGTAAGGTGACGGACCATTATGTAAATCTTAGTTGTAAATAACAAGTGATAGACAAGTTTAGAGTTTTTTTTATTGTTTGTAAGTAAACTAAGAAATTATTAACTTATGTTTTTTATTTAATTCACACTTAAAGAATTTGGTTAAGCCCACATACTTTGGAAAAATTGTAAAAGTATGGAACAAGACAATCACCGAAGGCAAGCCAAGATTACACTGTTAATAGTTCTCGTATATTCACAGAAATATTTCTGGAGATATGCAGTTAATATACTGAAACGCGCTCCGTAATGAAGTAAAACGGAACCGAGAAATTCGCGTACAGAATGCGGGACTTCTTCGTATTTCCAACAACTTCGGGTTTCGGGAACGAACAATGCCGAGGTTACAAGCTGTTCTTAGAAAACTATCGTTCCTGCAGTAGCTAGGATACTCACGCGACTGAAACCCGTTTATTCAAACATCAAACAATGCCACGAGTCACTTGCAACATTAACATTAGCAACACTTCAAATACTCAAACGTGACTATAAATCCGAGTATTGCATGATTCAGACTGGCGAGGGTCGTGGACTATTAATTTTTGACTCTCGTTATAATTCCTCTTTAAAGACAAACATTCTAAATTTTTAAAATTAATTTTTTATCTACTTGTAAATACCCACATTACGAAAATATTTTTTTTGCAATATTTATTTATAAGCCGAGAATACACAAAAACGCAGTATAGTATCCAATNTTACACAAAAACGTAGTATAGTATCCAATGTACGGATAGGTTCCGTGAATTTACGGAACGTTTTAAGTAATGTATAGGAAGTCAGTTATAAAAAAACACAGTGTCTCTAAGTTTACTACGGTTTCTGGATGATTTTTGCCAGTACTTTTACGTGATTTCACGGACATTTTTTTGACAATGTAGTGCTCCAAGTCACACTGAAGGGGGTTCAACGGAATTGGGGTCAGGTCTTGGTGCTAGCCAGTTGAGTTAATCCACTCTCATCCCACACGATTGTAGTGTTTGCTTCTGGAATGGGCGATTTGTCGTGTTGAAAAAGAAAATACCCAAATCCAAATTGTCGCCACAGTAGAGATAGCGCTGAAGTGTCCAGAATTCCTTCACGGGCATTGAACCACCGCTAGAACTCAACAGACAATGCTACGATAAACAGACTCAAATTTTGATCCTGTCACCTCCAATTTTTAGTGTGGCAACTAAACAGTCCTGCAAATAACACTCTCTAGACAGTCGCTTCACATTCGCAAGTCCATCGGATCGCCACAACACTTAATGGCCAGTTTTACCAACATTTAACGAATACATTTTAACACATTTAACGGACACCAAATTGCTTGATCGTCATTTAAGTTTAAATTTTAGTTTCGCCATCAATCATTATCTCTGACTGTGATACTTGATCAATTTTAGCCTTCAAGTAGGTGGCATTTGAAGTTGAATGTCTGTAATATGTTGTTTAGCAGTGTGCGTGCAGTTGATTGCTTTACAGAATTGCATTTAATCTTGATGCAGAGCTGCTCTGTATTGAACACATATAACCCATGGGACCTAAACAGCAATATTGACGGAAATAAAAATTCCTAGGAATTAGATGACCAAAATTTTGTCGAAAGATATAAGACGTTATAACTTCCCTCCTCCAGTATTTAAGTAGTTTACTTTATATTGGACAATTTTATGTTTTGCTCTCCTCTTGAAATTGTGAAAATTCTTCAACTGTTTCATTGCGCGTTTTTTTTAATAAGTGGGTTACTGTGTACTTGTCTGTCAGTTTTATTCGTGCTTCCACCATATTCACAGATATACCGTCTGTTTTTTTTATTTTTAACAATTTCCATCAAATTACCAAAGGGACTAGTACATTCCTATCTTCCGGGGTATCGCGTTGGTGTAGTGGTCAGACTTCTCTCCCTCTCCAAGGTGAATCTGGCTCAACTTCCGGTGGGCTTACCCGGACCCTCGCATGTGGGGAACGTCGCGGACGCTGCCGTTGGCCTGCGGGTTTTCTCGGGGAGCTTCAGTTTCTCCCGCCGCTGCATTCCTACGCTGTTCCTTCTTTACCTCATTCCACCTTCTTCGGCGTTCAGAACCTCGCTGAAAAGAGCCGACTAAACTCTCTCAACTCAAATTTTTTTTTTCGGTGTAAAATTTAAATTTTACGATTAATTTTTTTTTTCACAGCCAACTACTGTACTTTCCTCTAGTAGCTCTGTATGTACACATATCATATCGGCTAATTGAATAACATAGATCGATATATATATATATAATGTATCTCAGATTAGCTGTGTTTCCATGTGTGCAAAGTTTGTGCAAAGCACGTGACGTTCGTTAAAGTAACAGCTTGTTAAAATGATAATCCAACGTTGATGAAATGGAAATAGGTTTAATGAGCAAAGTGAGAATCGTCACTCGTCCGTACATTACTCCAGTGTCCAATGGCGTTATGCTTTGTAGACTACCACTGCAAAAGGTGGGCGGCGTCTTGTGCAATAATATTAAGCTAGCGGACACTTTTATAACACGTGATCAGTGTGCAACAAGCCCCCGGCTACCACTGCAAAAGGTGGGCGGCGTCTTGTGCAATAATATTAAGCTAGCGGACACTTTTATAACACGTGATCAGTGTGCAACAAGCCCCCGGTAGATGGAGCGATCACTTTCAGCACTTATAGATTCCGAACGCAAGTCGACCAATGTTTGCAACGAACGAACCTGTTCGACTTCGCAGGCCTCAACGCAATTCTGATACTCATATAACACGTAGTCTAAAGTGAATCTTAAGGGTAGTACATATCCTTGAAGTTGGACCTGAAGTGGTATTTTATTACAATTACTCTAGGTAGTACACTGAGTGTCTGGATAACGTGTAAAGTTAATTGAGACATGCGGGTCAATAATCTATCTTTTGAATCCCAAGTATTCTACAGCGTTATGGAGAATAAGTAAAAAGAAGGGTAGTAACTGTGATTATTTTCATGAAATAATTTGATGACTGGGACAGACAGGTGTTGTGGTGTTAACATAATATTTGTTCCGTTACATATTATCCGGACTCTCAGTGTTCCATCTTAAATAATTGCAGTTAATTGCGTAATTTTCCCTGAACACAGCAATGGATTCGCTGGAGTTAATCGATGTCACATTACGATAATTGTTTCTGCTACAAAGTGGCCATGCTGTGCAAACACGTTCATTATAACGGCCCCGAATCAAGTCGGAGTGTAGGAACTTTCGTACGAGCGATGACTGTCTTAACACAGTTTTCTTAATTATGACGTAGCAGCTATGAAGCCGTACCTGTGATAGTTCATGGGCAAATTTCGTTTACAAACAACGATACGGTCATTAAATGGTTCGCAGCTAACTATAATAATCTATATCCCTACGTCTGTAATGAATTAGTGTTTCATGACCAACTTCAAGGATGTGTACCTTCGTTAGGATTCACTTTAGACCAAAGTCGTTTATAAGTTTTCTCCTTTTTTCCGTGATTTACGCGCAGCCGAAGTTTGTCGGTCTAATTTAGATACATCCCGTACGATGAGCAAACGTGTATGCACATTTAAGCATGTCCCATGCAACACCGCCAAGCTCGTTTCGTGAGTTAATGCTGAAGGCTTTAGCTACTATACACGTCAACTTAACTTTCAAGATCCTTATATATGTATGTGACATTTACGGATGATCGCACCTACTTGCCGAGAGGTGTACGATGTTGATGTCAACACGGAGTAAATATGAGAAGTGTCAGGCCCTCCCGTTGGCAGCGAAGTGACAGTATTCTAATAAGCCCTCGGCGAAGTGGTAAGTTGAGA
>NQII01005504.1:142283-152561 GCA_002778355.1 Clitarchus hookeri
ACTTAACTAGAGAATTACGTTCTGTATTTGCTCATCACTTTGCAGGTAAGTGCTACAATTATCGTTCATTTATCACTTTTAAGGAGACTTAATGACATTGCTGACTGTGAAAATGAGTTTCTATGAGAAGGGAGGGAGAGGGTGAGAAAGATCATTTACAGATTGCCAATTGGTTGAGGCTTCATCCATGTAATGTAAATAATACAAATATTTCATGCTTTTTTTAATGTGTTTGTGATTTATCAAATAGCGTAGTTTTCGAGTATAAAACTATCTCTCATGATAAAAGAAATCTCATATGTGAATGGAAGTCTAAATATTCCTATAATTAACTCTTTAAGGAAATCCTCAGTAAGAATTTATATAAGATTTTTAATCTGTAATTTATTTTCCTGCAAATATTTTAGGCTGCAATAATGGTTCCAAACGATATGCCAGTACCGCTCTCAACAAAAGCAGTTCACTTTACTGTATTTTCAGAGCCTCTTTAAAAATTGTTTCTAACTCTAAAGAGAGCGCTCAGGATTTTTTTTTTATGCTGCCAACGTCTTTTGTGTTTACACTCTCAGTTTGTAGAAGCCGACGCAGTCATTTAAAGTAGGCTTGCCTAAGTACGCAGGCTCGTAAACTATCTGGGGGAAAATAAACAACAAAAAACGAACGGAGTGCAATGATTGGAATGCTGAATGCGAATGCCAATCCTGTTTCATACAACATAAAATAGAAATGCTAAACAGACGCTTAATCATGCTTACGTGAAAACAGCTTCTAATCGGCAATCTCCAGAACCGTAGTCCTCGTCCTGTGTACTGCGTCATTGATTAGGTTGTAAGTACTAAATGCACTGTTGTTTCAAAATTGTTTGTTTCAGTGTATAGGTGAANTACTGCGTCATTGATTAGGTTGTAAGTACTAAATGCACTGTTGTTTCAAAATTGTTTGTTTCAGTGTATAGGTGAACTTCAATACCGCGAATGTAAATAATACTGTAAAAACAATGAAGCTATTGCCAAAATTTTCCCAGTTATCTATGTTTTTGACGCTGGGCTCC
This sequence comes from Clitarchus hookeri, assembly GCA_002778355.1. Classification (NCBI taxonomy): domain Eukaryota; kingdom Metazoa; phylum Arthropoda; class Insecta; order Phasmatodea; family Phasmatidae; genus Clitarchus; species Clitarchus hookeri. The sequence goes on from NQII01005504.1 coordinate 143,335, forward strand.
CTTGGACAAGAAAGTTCTGTAATCGCAATTGTATGCTCGTGGTGGCGTTGTGCGGGCAGGCAGGTAAATAACGCAAGCCATAGGTCCTTTTCTTCCTTAAAGAACCGACACATACGTACGGCAGTGAGGTTTGTCGTGGAAGGGGATTGGGCATGTTCGGCTCTCTTGGAAAGAGAAGGAGAGTTAGAGAGGTGGCCTGAGGTAGTTAGTTACCTGTCTGCCCGTACAACAGCGCTACGAGCGAGTGTAAGCGATTGCAGAGTTATGTTGCATCCAGCCGGCTAATTAGTGTCAAAACGGGAAGAATTTTTTTTTAGTTACTTCGCCTCGTCCATAGTACACTTGGTACGTGAATTGTTGGCAGGGTGGATTAGCGGGGCGACAAGATTTAATGCTGAAGAAACATTGAAATTTGTTCCGCGCACAAAGATACCCAAACACTAAAATGTTACGGCCAGGATCGACGAAATCTAGATAACTGTCCGTACTCAATGTTTGCTTTTACACATTCGTTAACCATAATATCTCGCGGCGTAATTTAAATGTACGCATTTACGGCTCGACAGCAATGCATCTCTAGTGCAAAAACCATTACCTAGCGTTTTCCTTTCTTGGTTTTTCTACTTTGGCTTTCAGAAACCCGTATACTCGAATTATAGTTTTAGCGTTTGTTTGAAACCCACGTGCTGAAATTTTCGTAATTTTTGTATTTCCCAATGCTAGTCTTTATATGTAGCTNTAGTTACCTGTCTGCCCGTACAACAGCGCTACGAGCGAGTGTAAGCGATTGCAGAGTTATGTTGCATCCAGCCGGCTAATTAGTGTCAAAACGGGAAGAATTTTTTTTTAGTTACTTCGCCTCGTCCATAGTACACTTGGTACGTGAATTGTTGGCAGGGTGGATTAGCGGGGCGACAAGATTTAATGCTGAAGAAACATTGAAATTTGTTCCGCGCACAAAGATACCCAAACACTAAAATGTTACGGCCAGGATCGACGAAATCTAGATAACTGTCCGTACTCAATGTTTGCTTTTACACATTCGTTAACCATAATATCTCGCGGCGTAATTTAAATGTACGCATTTACGGCTCGACAGCAATGCAACTCCAGTGCAAAAACCATTACCTAGCGTTTTCCTTTCTTGGTTTTTCTACTTTGGCTTTCAGAAACCCGTATACTCGAATTATAGTTTTAGCGTTTGTTTAAAACCCACGTGCTGAAATTTTCGTAATTTTTGTATTTCCCAATGCTAGTCTTTATATGTATTTAAGATGTGCTCGCGTTTATAGTTACCAATAGTAATCTACGTGTAATTTTATCTGTGCTAAGAGTATTTGAAGACAACATTAAAGACAAAAGACTATAACTGAAGTTTATTGGTTTTGGGAGCCAATACAGAAAAGCCAAGAAGGGAAAACATTGCGCGATAATTATTTTTTTACATTTTTTTCTGTATTGCATCATAGCTCGGACGGAGGGCGCACGTGGGGAAAATCGTTTACAATTTTGCTGCACTAACCAAGGCTACCACGCCAGTTTTCAGATTCTTGCGGTTGTCTAGCATCGAGTGATGCGCTGCACAGTGCTCGTCCCTTGTGCAGCACGTGTTGGTTGGTAGGTGATAATCATTATTTTCCTGTTTTTTTTTTATGTCTGCTGGCATCAGAGTTTTGAAACTGTATTTTTTTTTTTTTTGGTCTAACGTAATGTACAGCGTTCGTTGCTTGCGCAATATGCAATGGTCGGTAGGAGTTTATAACTATTTACCTTTGCATTTTTTTATATCTAATCATCAATATGTATTCTATGTCTATTCAGACATGCAATGACTACTTTCATGTTGTCGCGATGNTTTTTTTTTTTTTTGGTCTAACGTAATGTACAGCGTTTGTTGCTTGCGCAATGTGCAATGGTCGGTAGGAGTTTATAACTATTTACCTTTGCATTTTTTAAATATCTAATCATCAATATGTATTCTATGTCTATTCAGACATGCGATGACTACTTTCATGTTGTCGCGTTGTAAGGAGCAAATCTTCAGAGTTCCTTGCTGTTGACGAGGCAGTCACAGATGGTAAGTCTTCAACCAATGATTCCATCTTTATATTGTAACAACGTACGTGATCGTGGTAGATGTGTGTAGACGTAACGATCTGCTTTTATACGATTATCATGGCATGATGGTTCGTGTTGTCCGTCTCGGGTTGTCACAGCGTGACCTGCTTGTTACCTACTTATAAATGTCCGACAGGCTGCAAGTATTTGAGATGAACATACATTAAGTACGGTCATGTACGAAAATATTTTGTTGGAGATATAGTTAATTGCGATTTTTTGCATGATGAGCTCGATACTTAAATATGTGTGTGTATNCGTCTCGGGTTGTCACAGCGTGACCTGCTTGTTACCTACTTATAAATGTCCGACAGGCTGCAAGTATTTGAGATGAGCATACATTAAATACGGTCATGTACGAAAATATTTTGTTGGAGATATAGTTCATTGCGATTTTTTGCATGATGAGCTCGATACTTAAATATGTGTGTGTATATATATATAACAGAAGTTTTTTAAAATTGCACTTCAAAATTTGGTTTGAAACGGTCAAATGATTCCCAAGATATAATGGAAAACTGTATGTCTTCAGTTTGCTGTATCTTCCGAAATGGCGGACGAATGAGATTATTGCTTTCTAATTTCAGTGTTTATATAATGCGATATCAAAGTACCAAATTCAATTGAAATCGGTTAAAAAGTTACCGAGATATAACTAACATATTACCCTAAATATTAAAATCGCCACCATTTTGAAAATAAGTATCTGGTGTAATCGAAAACTATAACGGTCCGATGTCATTTATAAATACTATATGTAGACGTAGTTTGGTGAAATTTGGTTGTCGGGTTTACAAGTTATTAAGGGAGGACATACATTCAACACAGTCATTCCGGTGATTGCACAGGCCTATCTTTCCTTCGCAAAGTAGGCTAAAAACAGCCTTTTTCACCCTGTTTTATCTCATAAATATGCTGGTCGTAAACATGCCAAACCATTATAGGGAGGTACACTGGACTTTGCTATAGATTTCCCAGCAATGAAATGATAGGGCCATAGTTTGAAGTCCCATAGGTGCACGCAGTACGACGGAAATACTGCACGCCAATTCAGTACATTGCGTGTAGGGTTGATGGAGCACTAGGTACACGTGCCAGTGTCACCCTTATCGCTGGCTTGCTTCTAATTCTCTAACGCATTAAGAAGCTCCAACTAGGTGTCGGACACCAAAAAATTAATAATTTTATATTTTTACCAAACATTTTTCAACTCGTACGCATTGCATGCGATGACATTTTCCTCGAATAAAAAGAGTACACACTTAATATTTTTTGTTTAATAAAAAAAAGTTTTGCATATTTTTAACATTTTTTTAATATATGAACTGTAATTTGGTGATTTTCAAGCAGTAGCCCATGGCATTAGTTTGTGTTGTAAATTTTTTGATCTGCACAACTTGGTTAGTATTTGTTATTACGGCTGCAACGAAATAGGAAAAATTTTTATTTGACATCAACTTATTAAAAATGTATATAAATATATATATAAAGTGTAAAAATGTTTTACTCTAGGGAAATGTCATCACATACAATGCGTACGAGTTGAACAATGTNGTCGTGCTGCGTGTACCTATGGGACTTTCAGTGGTGACCATATTATTTTATTAGTGGGAAGCCTTTAGGAAGGTTTAGTGCAGGCCCCCATAGTAGTTTTCTATGTATCTGATGCGTGCATTTTGAGCTACAGCGCCTCGGAAAGGCCGTTTTTAGCGGTTTTGGAGTACTCTGAATTGATGTTTCTAACGTACGTGATATTTTGAAAGTACTTAACAGCTCTCGTCTGAAGTGTGTGTTCTTTTCGTAGATCAGCACGTTGGACGCACGTTTAATAGTTTCGTTGAAAAACGTGTATTTCGAACACTCTGCAACGCAGTTCAAGCGCCAGGTAGACGGGCGCCTTCAGGTGGCCGCCTGGTCGAAGAAGTTTTGTACGTCTAAGGCCTAAATACGTGGGAGAGCTAGGGGCGACCAAGACATGCACATCAACTCTCTCCTCGCCTTTATACGCAAAGCACTGAACTGGCGCACAGTCTTGCCTTCGATAACGCGCCTCTATGAGACTTTCAGCGGAGACCCTACCATGTTATGACTTAATAATAAAAATTAATATTTGATGCACGTCCTTATTCATTTTTTAATGTTTTGTACCGGAATGTTCATACCAAAAAATGACCGTAAAAACACCCGTTTGTGCCATTTTCACTATCACAAAACCATGCTTTAGAGAGAAATGGAGGAACTGAAAAACGTATACAGACGCGTAACGTTTCTTAAATGTTATTCGTACGCTGACCTCATTATGACACGTTGGGCGGCTTTTTAATAACACATTTTCTACAGGAGCTCTGCACACCGTTCAGCGGCCTACCCACGCGGCCACCTTAAGAGCACATGGCACCGATGGTTTTTTAGGCATAGCGATACGGGCGACAATGACACGCGCGCCCAACGCCCCGTCACCCCTACACGCAAGGCGCTGAACCTTCGTGCAGTGCTTCCGCTTTAACGCTTTTATGTGCAAATGATATCTGTAACAGTGGGATTTTTATTACACGAGATAAAAGCCCACATATTACACTCCCACTGTACAGTTTAATTTTTCACCTTCCTACTAAGCAAACTGCGCAGGATAGTTCTAAAAAGGCGATTTTTGACCATTTTCACGATTTATTTTTTTCTCTTAGAATAAACTTAATATTATAAAACCAAAACTGCGTGGGCTTGGTTAATTGTGGTTTATCTCTTCTGGAAAAAAAGTCTTATATCCAGGACATTTATTTGCTGAGATACGCGTAAACGCGCCAACAACGAATTTATACAGAAAATATACCCGGACTACTAACTGTTAACGGGAGTTGATTTACGTCGTGGAAACTATAGACGGGGTTAGTGGCGTGACCAGGCAGTGGCTGTTCACGGTGAAATGAGCACTTTTGGAAGAAGATCTACTTGTATGCACATTGTGTGTTCTTACACCATATGTAATATTAACATTGCCATGGCCCTGATCACTTCATTCATTCGTTGGTCAAGTAAAACTGTGAGATAATTAGAAAAGTAAATATTTTACAGATGTGTTATTTCTTATAATTACAGTGTATGCTTTAAAAAATATTAAGCAAAATACATAATTTTAGTATTCACAAACGTTTACCTAGCACTGTTAATTGAACGTTAAGACATTGAACTCGTTTTCCTCCATCGTTAACTACTTCGCCGCGTGCATGTCATTCAGTGTGCCCGTGAAAATAAAAGCCGGTAGGGGCAGTGACATTTTTCACAGGTTGATTTCAAAAGCGCTCGCTTTATTGTGAACAGCCCATAGTGACTTTGGGGGGGGGGGGTACGCAGGATGCGAATTATGCACTTTGTTTGTAGGGAGGGGGGCTTTCTTTTATGAGCTCGAGACTTTTGGAGATTCGCGTTTTCCAGCAGTGGCTGATAACTGCCGGCGGATATATGTATGTACTAGCTTATGGGTTACAAACAAACTGCACTACTGTGCGTCTCCAATCCGTGCCTAGTGTTAAATTAAATAGGGCAACACGAAGTTTCGCGCTACACCGAAGACTTGGTTTTTGAGAGTTAACGTGTTTTCCAGCCAGTCCTTTCCACCATAAGTATCATTCTTCGTTATAAGTTGTACGTGGAGAACGATTTTACTCTTCAGGCAGAGAAATCATTTTCCCTGGTAGGGAAATAATTTTTTTAAATGGCTCAGGGTAATTAATTTACGACGGGGATAATATCATGGCACGGCCCTCCCATCCAAAATTGATTCGCACACTGGTGATATGGTACCGTGGTGTGTGCGGTGTATAGAATAGCTCAGGTTAGCGAGAGGGGGGATTCGATTGTCCACCCCCGGAAAATTTTTAAAATTAGCCTCCCAAAGATGCATTTTAAACCATTTTTGATGGAATAAGTACTCCCCGTTGAGTAAAATATTTCCATTAAGACAACGTAATTTTTTCCCGCCGGTAGTGACTGGCTGAATTTGCCCACTGACTGTGGACTATGGGTAGCGACAAATCGCTCTGACTATCCCCCGTAGCTACGCCACTGAGGGGGCGGGGCGGGAGTCGCCAAACCCCGAAGTGTCTAAGTAACCACGTGCCTTATCAGAATATCGTACACTACGCCACACCCGAGCGATGCTCGCGGAATTTGGCGCCCGACGAGCTGGAAAGTGAGATAGACCCACGCCACCTGGTCTTCTTCCGGTCAAGGTCAAGACATCCTTCCCCGCCTCGCGTTCCACGTAGCAGTTTCATGTTGCGACGTCTCCGAGGGCCTGTGTGCTTGAAACACGCCAGACACGTGTTTCTCAACTCATTTCCGAGCAAGTGTGGTTTTCTTTCACAAACCTTACTTCGATGCTCTAATACATTTCTTACATTCTTGCGAGGAAAAATTATATAAATACGGGATATTAAAAAGTTTCTGTCTAAGCGGCTGCATTAGAGAATGTATATAATTTGCACTGTACCTAAAATATATCATTAAAAAAAAATTGAAACCCTGTGATTTGTCGTAAGTATTTGGTAGTATAGGATGTTTACGGTAAAGTGTGCACTTCTGAAGCCCTGGTTACTTTCAGCAATTTTTTTATCCTTCAGCCACTTTTTTAAAATAAATATCGTTATGTAAGTAATAAACACAGTGTTTACATTCCATCGCACTCGGAAGTTAACGTCTATGGCTAAAATAAAATTAATTTATCGACTATTATTATTCCAAATGAGATGGCTTTTAAAAGTGCTTACTTTACCGTGAATAGCCTATATACCAGAATGCTGGCTACATTATTGAATATTAATGGTGTAACAGGTGTGACCACAATGTGTATTCTAAATCATGAAATTGGTTGATACAGAATAGCGACAAGTATTTTTATATGGAATTTCTCTCGCATTTCGCTACAAACATTGTTTTTGGTACCGTTACTAAACCATCACTTAAGGCGCCTGTCTACCCGGAAGCTTGAACTGCGTTGCAGTGTGTTCCAAATACACGTTTTTCAAACAAACTATTAAGCGTGCGTCCAACGTGCTGATCTACGAAAAGAACACACACTTCAGACGAGAGCTGTTAGTACTTTCAAAATATCACGTACGTTAGAAACATCAATTCAGAGTACTCCAAAACCGCTAAAAACGGCCTTTCCAAGGCGCTGTAGCTCAAAATGCACGCATCAGATACATACAAAACTACTATAGGGGCCTGCATTGAACCTTCCTAAAGACTTCCCACTAATAAAATAATATGGTCACCGCTGAAAGTCCCATAGGTACACGCAGCACGACGAGAACACTGCACGCCAGTTCAGAGCCTTGCGCTTAGCGGCGATGGCGTACTTGATGCGCGTGGCAGTGTCGCCCTTATCGCTTCCTCGCTTCTCGGCCTAAATGTGGGAAAAAGTTCCAGGTAGGCGGGGGCCTTAACTGGCTCTTCGTATTTCACCACCGAGTGATGTAATGCGGTATTTATGACTGTACTTATAGCCAAATTAGGGATTGCAACCCACATTTGTATTACCCTTAGGTTGTCAATCATAGGTACAGGAATTATTAATAACCTTATGATTGTGATCACAATACGTATAATGTGTTATATTGTATTGAAAAATAAATGTTGTCTTGATTAACACGTGTGTGAGCACCGCAAAGTGAAGTGTGGTTTTACCTGTCTGCCTGCTCTTCAGTTCATTGCAACCCCTCGTTGTGAAAAGTAACAGGCTACGACAGTGTTTGCGGAGGCCGCGTGCATGTGAANCAAGTGTGGTGTTACCTGTCTGCCTGCTCTTCAGTTCATTGCAACCCCTCGTTGTGAAAAGTAACAGGCTACGACAGTGTTTGCGGAGGCCGCGTGCATGTGAAGGAGTTCCGCGAGCGAGGTCACTTGCCGCTCGCGAGCACGGGGCGAAGTGCGCGCGCACACACTCTTCCCGCGTGTCTAGACGCCGAGCTCGAATGCCGCTGTGTCGCGGATTTGCTCGCTCGCCGGCCACTTCCTTTCAGCCTCGCCCCGTCACTCCCGTCACCTTCGNCCCGTCACTCCGTCACCTTCGAACAACTATAGTCTCCTCGCAGTTTCTTCACACTTTTTGAAATAAACCTTTTGAAAACTCACCCCATGCGTTACGTGTTTGGTTGTTTCCTGCATATACCACGTATTACAAGCGTTTTATACCTGTGTTAACATTGAAGTATTTAATCTTTGGTTTAATTGAACTTTTACTTATATTTTATCTATAAATTATAATATTAAATTTATTATTGATAAGAATTAAAACTGGGAGAAAACAGGTGTGTTGGTAACGCTTAGTAAGAAATAGTTCCCATACAAAATAATATTACACTAAGCGCGCACGAATGCGGTGCGTTGGCCCTTTGGTGTTATTTTAGAGACTCGGTTAAGCTTTGTTTTCATGAAGCGGAGTAATAGCCTGAAAGTAGAACTTTGGCAGTTCTTCAGAATTGACTACAGCAGATATCCCAAGCTCTAAGGAGAATACTCCCAGCCGCAANGGGCAAGTAACACTCCCTCGAGAATGAATGTTTAAGACATGTTATGGAAGTGGAAGTTGTGGACTGCGTAATATGAGAACAAAAGAAAAAATAAGATAAATTTATGTTATACAGTAAAATACTATTTCATGTTTTTTTTTTTTCACAAGTCCAATTCTTTTTATCTTATCTGTTTACATTTTAATAAAACAATAAGTATGTTAATCAAAAAGTTTTTTTTATTTTGCATCTTATTGCAAGGTTATGACTTGAATAGTAGAGCTGGCAACTGGCAAGGAAAACCATGCACACGTGTTCCACCCCCTCCCCTCCTTCCCTTCTCCAAATTCATCATGTATTTGGTCCCTCCTTTTGCGGCTTCTAAATCGTATACGAATACTCTTAGGGCGTTCTTTCACCGTACAGTCATTTGGAATAACTTTGTCTCTTCGGGGAAACATTTTTACCACCAGCCTAATTCAACTTCAAATGAAGACTCGAAGAATCCATGCAACACTACCATGTTAGTTACAAATAAAATTCTTAACCTTGAAGTATACACAGGGTGCGGACTGTAACTCTTAAGTTTTAAATTTAAAT
>NQII01005505.1:0-28027 GCA_002778355.1 Clitarchus hookeri
GGTTCACTCCCGGATTTTCGCATGTGGGAATTGTGCTGGACGATGTCGCTTGCCGTCGGGTTTTCTCGGGGTACTCCCGTTTCCCCCGCCCTTGCATTCCAGCGCCGCTCTATTCTAGGGTCTCATTTCTGCCATGCCCGGGGATGACGGTTACCCACGGGTCCCAGCTGGAAAGATCGTCACTCGGAGGGTGTTGCCTTGCCCTGGGTGCACTCCCCAAACGCCATTATTATTATTATTTTGAATCGTGTGCTTGAGTCAGCCTCCAGCGGCGTACGCATCAGTAACTTCCTAATCGCCCTTTGTAATTTGTTTTTTACTCGATAACTACTAGCGTAGTAATAGGATCACTGGCCTCACACCACGGCGAACCGAGTTCGGTTCCCAGCAAGGCCGCTACTGCTCTTCGCACGTGACAGACGTAGCGTTAGCTATCTTTAGCCATTGGGTTTCTCTCGGTGGTATCTCCGTTTCCGCCATCACTGCATTCCGCAATTTCTCCGTATCCACATAACTTCACTCCGGTCGGCGTTCCACACCTCAGCCGTTGGGCGCCGCCTAAGTCTCTATAGATGAATGTTCGAAATAATGGCTAAAATAATTTGCCAAAAGTCCACTCAAATGAGAAGGAAAGGCTGTTTACCTAAACTATCTGTTGTAGACCTCTCTGAGATTATATTTACTACTATAAATATTATTACTGTAGGATAGCACTCTGTTTTTACAAAATAGTACATCTTCAGAGTTACTTAGCACTGAAATGAATGATAAAACGCACCCAAAGCTAGTACTGAAGTGTGGTNAAATAGTACATCTTCAGAGTTACTTAGCACTGAAATGAATGATAAAACGCACCCAAAGCTAGTACTGAAGTGTGGTTGTTGCTACCCTGAACACTGTTCATTCTCCTCTGAACATTTTTTTGCAGCGTGTTTAGACCTAAGGCTTGTTTGGCACTTCGTAACTATGTAGCTGCTTCCACGAAGCTTCTCGAGCCAACCAGCTTTCATTGAAAAATCATACATTAGTTCTTATAAGTTAAACACGATTATCATGCCATACGCTGTGCTGTTTAAAACAACCAGCTGAGGAGACATTAGTATGTAAATAATGTAAAGCAGTGGAATGTGGTGAACTGTTGCAANAAATAGTACATCTTCAGAGTTACTTAGCACTGAAATGAATGATAAAACGCACCCAAAGCTAGTACTGAAGTGTGGCTGTTGCTACCCTGAACACTGTTCATTCTCCTCTGAACATTTTTTTGCAGCGTGTTGAGACCTAAGGCTTGTTTGGCACTTCGTAACTATGTAGCTGCTTCCACGAAGCTTCTCGAGCCAACCAGCTTTCATTGAAAAATCATACATTAGTTCTTATAAGTTAAACACGATTATCATGCCATACGCTGTACTGTTTAAAACAACCAGCTGAGGAGACATTAGTATGTAAATAATGTAAAGCAGTGGAATGTGGTGAACTGTTGCAANCTGTTTAAAACAACCAGCTGAGGAGACATTAGTATGTAAATAATGTAAAGCAGTGGAATGTGGTGAACTGTTGCAAGGTGAGCTGGCGTTAGCTCTGTGCTGTACGCTGTTGTTTGCTACTGTACATTTCTACCATTACAATGTAGTTCGGCAGGTGACGCCACAGGACGTGTATAATGGGTCCCTTGCTGCTCGTTTGTGAGTGGTCGAAGCCCATTCAGTTTCCTCAGGTTCCACAATAGTTACTGGTTCCCGCTGCGTGCACCGAGAATGTACAGCAGTGAGCAAGCACCAGCTTACCTTGCAACAGTTCAACACACGCCACTGATGTAAAAGTTGGGCACGAAGTCCCGTTACTCCTCTACAATAACACCTTGTACCGACTCAACGTTTTGGAACAGCTGAAGAACTGAAAGAAGCTTTGGATCATGTTTTCAGCAATGGTTTCTCCAGCAATGCTGCAAAAAATGTCACACAATCTGACTGCGTATATTGTGTGTTTTTTATCAGAATGAAGGGATGCTTACCGATTGTTCAGCCAGTAAAGTTTGCACTATTAAAAATTGTTGAGTTGTGGCAAAACGGTACTATTCAAATGATCCCAAATGAAATCGTCCTCTCGTTAAGTAATATACGCATGGATTACACATAATCAGGTGTGTCGCAATGATATATATATTACACACGGTAAATTGATGCCAATTCGATAGTAATAAAAAAAACAATGAAGTACTTTCAAAAGTGCATTGTAAAAGATGCGTATTTTTAATCTGGTGAGTGAGTGAGTGAAAGTGTTTGGGAGCAGCTGTTAGCATCGAGGTCTTGAGGGCCAGTGAGGGTGAAGCGAGATGAGTATGGAGCAGCGCCGGAATACAAAGGTGGGGAAACGGGAGATCCCCGAGAAAACCCGCATACCAGCATCGTCCAGCACATTTTCCACATGCGAAAATCCGGGTGCGACCCCGCGGGGAATCGAGTTCGGTTCGCTTTGGTGGGAGCCGAGTAGTCTAATGACTACACCACCTCGACCCCCTTTAATCTGGCCATGGTGGAAAACATGTCTCGTTAAGACCTAAAACTCTCCAGCGAACGGAATATTCTGGAACGGGCAATCGGAGCAGTGGCCCGGACTGGTTGAATCATGTTGCAGTGCGTGACCGCAACCCCAGAATGGCGCCACTATTCAGGTCCCTCTGGGCCAATAGTCCCTTCTCATCCCTCCCCGCTCTATTTCACTCCCTCCGCAGCCCCCGTCAGCGTGACCACTCTGACACCAATAACGTCGGCCGGCGGTCCCGCGGGGACAGCTGTGCTCGCGCGCCGCTAGTTACCATGCAGTCACAGTTGTCAGCCCTGCCACCTCACCCTTCTTCCCCTGGCCTGGGGGGTTACACACTATATGCCATGTTAAGGTTTATTCTACTAAGGTTAGGACCAAAATGTGATTTCTTATGGGAGGGTTCGGCATAGGGAATATTTCCGCCTCTAGGTGCGCAGTGTTCCAAAATGTAACTTGTAATTACAATTTTAAGTTACGTGAATAATAAAAGATAAAAATTTTACTTAGTTACGAAGTTATTTAATATTTGATTTATAGTTATTAGGCCTACAATTATACTTTTTTTAACATAGAAAATAGAGAAAGTATGGTACACATGCGACAATAGCGCTTACCTAGTGGCGGAAATGTTTGGTTTCCAAACTTTTAGCATTGATCTTCCCAACCTGATTATAAGTAACCTTAGCCTTGTCGACCCACTATTTTTTCGGGTCGCAGCCGTATCGCCAATACCAAAAGTACAATGTAAATGTATTCTTGTTTAAAGAAATATAAAATTAGGAACAACCAAAATACCTTTGCTCAGTTTGTAACTACGAGAGGGTCAGAAATATGATTTAAATTTTAATACATAGCGAGTTACACGAACATTTTGTAACTTCACTCGATATTTGCACAGTGGCTGCCCTGTTCCATTTGATACTTTGTGACTTACCTGGCGTTGTGTTAACCAGAGAAGATCGTTGATTTTCGATTTGTCTNCCCTGTTCCATTTGATACTTTGTGACTTACCTGGCGTTGTGTTAACCAGAGAAGATCGTTGATTTTCGATTTGTCTTCTTAGAAGGACGTTTAAAATACAAATATGTTTGGTAAAATGAGTATCGCCAGTCTTCAATGCCTAATTTGAGAAAGAATTGGAAGTAAACCTCAGAAATAATTTATACCGATTTTCAACATTGATGAATAACTGAAAAAAAAAACCTAAGTCAAATGGGGTTACCTAAACAATGGTAACCTTGAAGAAGATGGGTTCCCTAGATTGTCTCATCAGCGCGACGTAGCCNCCCTGTTCCATTTGATACTTTGTGACTTACCTGGCGTTGTGTTAACCAGAGAAGATCGTTGATTTTCGATTTGTCATCTTAGAAGGACGTTTAAAATACAAATATGTTTGGTAAAATGAGTATCGCCAGTCTTCAATGCCTAATTTGAGAAAGAATTGGAAGTAAACCTCCGAAATAATTTATACCGATTTTCAACATTGATGAATAACTGAAAAAAAAAACCTAAGACAAATGGGGTTACCTAAACAATGGTAACCTTGAAGAAGATGGGTTCCCTAGATTGTCTCATCAGCGCGACGTAGCCAACACCTGAATTCATAGCGTTAATTTTTTTTATGTACTTTTAACGATTATTGTTATGTTCGCAATATAACTGCGACGTTTTTACAATTTGAAGCACGAAATAAGAGTTCGACGTAACACGTGGCAGTGTCACGTCTCCGCTTTACTTGCTTCCGGCTGCCGCAATACCTCTCCAGCAGCACGGGTCACACTCCACATGCCGCGCTCCCTGCACCAAGTCCCCCGACGAGGTAGCTGTTCCGGGAATAGACACGGTGTTAGTAATTGACACTTTCGAATAAAGTTGTAAAAAAATAACTTCAATGCGAGCAGCGGCGCAGTCAGCACGCCCTACGAGCCGAAGGATGAACTACTGAGACCACCATGGCATGACAGCAGTGAGTTATGTTGGTTTTATTGTAGTGAGAGGTTGAAATGCCAATATCCGGGCAATGCCATTTCCGCGCGTCCTAGCGGCACAAGTGCTGAATTCAATCGTTCTCGTTCTTTTTACTGTACGAGCCAAAAGAGAACATATTCTGCTACTAACGTGTAAATTTAAGTCTGTCTACTACTGCAGCGCTTTCAGCTTCCAGTAATATTTTCTTTTTAATACAAAACGGAACTTAACAGTTTTTCACCCGAAAAACTCAAAGGAAGGGCTAACTGATGCAATTAGTAAAGATACACAGTCAAAATTGATGGAGTACTTCAAATGTGTACTCCTAATAATTTTTTTCTTGAGTTTTCACTTCTGAAAACTCTGCTGTTTTTCTACTTCCTGTTTCATGTATTAGCCTTTTAACCGTGCATCTAATGTTCAGAATCCAAGTTACGCAATTTAACTATGTACTTAAATACTAAAGCTACGTAATATTTTTTTCTCTTGTGTGTTTGAATTGAGGGGCGAACAAAAGAGAATACTAGCAGTGATTTAAATATTACACGTTCAAAAAGACACCAAGACACTGCACTAATCGTTTCTTACTCGCTAGCCACTTAAGTGCAAGTGCAAGTGCATCTCTTGTTTACTTAGCTATAATTAGGGACACCTGATTTTATCGGAGTATGAAATATTTCCTATGCAAAATATTATTAAACAGAGTACGCACAAATGCGGTGCGTTCTCTCATTGGTACTATTTTCTAGACTTAGTAAAGCTTTGTTCACACGAGGCGGAATATGAGGCAGAAGAATAGTCTGAAAGCCTCGTCAGGGCTTCAGAAAAGTTGGAAGTAACCATGGATAGACTATATCAACTGGTTAATGGTTGCTGCCACAGTCTATTGCGATGATTGGGCCTACGTTATGTTGCATGTTATTATTGGCTGAGGGTTGTCTAGGCGAAGCCGAATAACACACGGACGAATTGAAAAAGTAACATAACCATAAGTGTTTTTGAATTTTAACTTGTCTCTAAAACATTCTGTGACGTGTTCAGAACTCAAGATAAAACAAAGCAGATACTAGTGAGGAAATGGGTTTCTCCTCTTAGTTAATATCAAATGATGCAGCTATGGACTTATGCCAGTAGCGCAGTAACCAACTTCCAAATACTTTGTGTCTTTGTAACTTTCAAAACCATCTTGCCTGGACTTAAGGGTAGCGTACTTTTAACGTAAATACAAGTTTTTAACTGTCTCTGGCAATTTTTAATTCAACTGGAATACATTCAGGATATATTAAATTTTCATGTCATAAATATACTGAAAAACTAGATTTGAGAATCCTGCGGGTAATTTGCACGCGCAAAAGAAGTAGACCTGCAGTTCACCTCTTCTTTAGCATAAAATATGAACGATACTGCAGAAATAACGAGGCCGCAAAGTATTTTATTCACGTCGATGGAACTAGTTGCCGCGCCTGACAAAAGGTAGTGAGTGCTATGACTGCCTTCTTTCACCCGTGCCTCCATCGTGTGGCGAACACTCCACTTTCCAATGCATAAGCTCTCTGATGTGCCAGGATGAGGAGAAAGAGACGTAACGATGACATTGCTAATGTCTTGACTCTCCGAGCAAATGGCTTACCCGGGCTTCGAACCAAAAACCTTGTGTTTTGAAGGCGCCTTAGCTACCTGTTAAGCAGCTCTGATCATTAAAGCAATAGCTTTTTCTACAAATTGTATTAAAGGCACCTCCGTATCTGAAACACTCTTCTCGTTTTGAGGCCCAGAAGAGCGGAAGCAATAAGGGCCACATTGCCACGCGCATCTGGTGCGCCATCGCCGTCATGCTCAAGGCCCTGAACAGGTATGCAGTGTTTTCATCGTGTTGCATGTGCCTATGGGACTTTATGTGACGAACATTGCATTTAAGTGGAGAAAAGTGTGTAGATAAGTTCAATGCAGGCTCCTTTCATAGTTCTGCTCGTGTCCGAGTAGTAATTTTTAAGATACAGCAGTCTGAAAACACAATTTCCAACGACGTTGGAGGGGTCATTCTGTCCTCAGCTGTTGTATATTTTTATTTCCTTTTTATATGTAAAGATATTGGGGACACGTTTATATTTTCCTATAAAATTCCGTATGTCAAACATGATGCAACGCATTTCAAGTGCCGAATATTGGTAATCTTATGTATTGGATTTTCACTGACGAAAACTTTTGAAATAAACCTTTAAAAAATGTCACTGCCCCTACCTGCATACATTTTAACGAGCACACAGACTGTTATGGACCCAGTAAAGTTGGTAAAGTCGGAGAGAGAGTAGTTACATGTCTTAACACTGAATTTAAAGTGTGAGGTAAATCGTTTTATTTTACTTTCTTATGCACGTAAGCATAAGAACTAGCACATCTGTAAAATATTTACTTTTCTAATCGTGCCACAGTTCTACTCGAACGGCGCATGAATTAAGTACGTAGGCCCATGACCTGTTAACTTTACACATGATTAAATAATGTAAAATTTGCATAGAAGTAAATCTTAAGCAGGGCGTCTAAAAGTGCTCAGTTTACCGCGAAGAGCCTATAATTTCAAGCATTATGCGTGTAGCTCACAAATACTCGTGTGCAACGTTTTTTTTTCAAGTAGACTAACAAAAATAAAAAAATACTTGTAAATTAAAAAATATATATATATTATTTTACTTGGGGAGGAGCCTTTGTGACAAAGGATGAAACTATATCTACGGATCACAAGGTTCCTTGTTAGAATCTGGCTTAGGCCATATGTGACTTTTGTAAATGTACGTTTAATCCGTCCCCCAATAAACCTTTCAGTACAAATTTAGAGACGGTAAAAACATTAATAAACGAATTCGACTTTTTCCTTAAGAGTCGAGTAAAAATCTTATACAATAGTTACTGCCGGCACATCAAACATCACGTTGTTCGCAATTCTTAGCCCGGTGTTATTTTTTACACGTGACGAAGATTCATGGTATCCTTTCATGCATGTGTTTTACCGTTATCACAATCGTTTTATCGGGAATACGGTTTACCGTCGATGGATGGAAGACACCTTATCTTATTTTTTCGAACGCTTGACCCAACGCTCGGCCATTTAAACTGACAACGGACGTCGTATGCATGCTTATATAGGGCAGTAGTTGCGTAATAATTTACAAGAAGCAGCTATTGTGGATTCTATTTTCGGTACCTGTGATACATAACCTGCTTCTGTTCTCACAAAGAAATTTATCAATAAAATGTTATCGTATATTCCCAGGGTTTCCATCTGTTGTCCTTGTACAGAGAGGCCATAATAAATGCAATTTTAATCACAATGTTGACAGTTCGTACAATTGCAAAAGTATAAAAATCAAACTGTAATTCACCATCGCTTGGGAATATTTTAAATTTTATCATACAAATAATACGCAAAGAACTTTATTTATATAACGTTAAAAAAATTTACTGTAAACACCTTCCTCTGGAGATGGTTTTTTGATTGAAATTTAATGTGACACTTTTGTTATAATATTTTCAGTCATTAAAAAATTAATCCTTTTTTAAATTATCAAATATTACGCACACACATTATTCAGTGCTTGTGTAGATTCCCCATTTAGGAAAACAATTTCTTTTCACGCAATTTTAGATGCAGACCTTAGTTTAGTTTACTTGCCTGTCATAAGTGCAAACACATATAATCGAAAGAACTACATCCACTAAATTACGAAAAAAACACAGTTAACACACACAAAAAAAAAAATAATATTGAAATAAATTTAAAATTATTTAAAAAAATACGCATAAAGCCAATGTGGAAATCAAGGACATGAATAAATTGCTTTGTTAATTGTGCTAGTCAACAACAATACTTCATGTTATTATTGCCTTTATCATCAATAAACTTTATTGAACCCAATACAAATGTTTCTTACCGATGGAAATATATATATATAGATATAAAATGTATAATATATATAATATATATTATATTTTATATATATATACTAACGGACCTTGCAGACGTTGTCCTGCCCGAACGTTGGCTTGCCTGCTATTAGCGGTCATATTTTTATTAATGTAAAAAATTAATGTAACAGTTATATTTTTATTAATGTAAAAAAAATAAAGTATATTGAAATAAATGTTGAATCTTAATACTAAAAGACATAAAGTTAGTTTTGTTTTTATCTTAATGCTAGTTGATGAACAATGTTTTTCGTCAATCCTGAGGTGTATAAATGAACAAACTTGATGGTTTGCCAACGCGAGAACACGCGACATATAATTGGCCATGTGAGAAGCACGAATTTTCTGAATCCAACCCACAAATGGACATTGTTTTGCCTTGCGACTTATAAATAGTCATTGCGAATGCCAAGTGAATTGGAAATTGCAGGTGTCTGAATGGAATGTGCGAGTCTGAAGGGTTCATTGGGATCTGTGGCAGGAGAACATCTTCATCTTGAAACTTGCCGTTCAAAATGGTAGCTTCAAGAACATTGCCCATGCTTTTTTTATGACCAATCGCGTGCCATTGCATAGCTTTGGTGCATTTAAATTCCGAAGCAAAATGATTGGTGCACCAATTTTTAATCGCAAGTTATGTGGTGGCATTCCCGGTAAATCCAATGAATTCAAGAATTCAACAGGATAGTTGACTGCTTCGTCAGGATCGACAACAGTGTCGATCGATTTGAACGACATCTCATTGCCAGGCAATGAATGTTGTATTTTGAAATTAATAGCGTCAACATCGATATTTTTTGCTGTCGAAATAGCTCGTTCACGTAGACACGCATGATTAATGTAATTAGCGCGCAAATCTGGGAATATGCTTTCAATCAAAGCATCTTTCGTGGCTACCATGTTGCAAAAATTGTATGGCAATTTGATGCATTGTGTATTTCCATGCAATACAATTTTTCCATTGCCAATGTTGAGCAATAGTTCGGATAATGGCAGTGCCAATGGATCGTTTTGCAGTTGAACACGTATATTTATGGTAAGGCGTAATGTATTGACATTTCTCCACAGGTATGATTGTTTCAAACGCGTTAATTTCGTCAGCATATGTAGTGCGTGGAATGACCGGCAATGTCTGTCTGAAATCACCGGACAGCAACACCGTGTTATCTCTGCGTTGGATCCGTATATCTCGACGTTCGTATGCGTCGCCAACCATAACAACTGCAACTGCATTAACGGTTGGTGCATTGTATCAGCCTGCGTGCTCTCCAGATGGTACTTTGTCTGATTTTATGACGATCATATAGCTGTCGTTTTGCAGTTTGTTTGAAACCGTATTGAACAACTGGACCAACTGGTTGTGATTTCGCAAAAACGGTTCCAAAGTCGCCACAATTTCTCGCTCCTCCATATGCTCGATGTGCTTGTATTGACAGCGTATNGGTACTTTGTCTGATTTGATGACGATCATATAGCTGTCGTTTTGCAGTTTGTTTGAAACCGTATTGAACAACTGGACCAACTGGTTGTGATTTCGCAAAAACGCCCATGAAGTAGATTTGCAAGAATTTTGGATCGGCATCAGGCATTGACATTAAAGAACCAATTTGATGGTACACTTGGCCCTGAATCTTAAACGTTGATTCAAAATGGCGACCATCCTGATTCTGAAAGATTTTTGTTGCTCCAAATGATGTAATTTGGAAGCAAGAATTGAATTTACTAATTTTACGCAAAAATAATTTTTATTGAGGTGTGGCTCCAGCCAATAGTGTTTTCAATCGTTCTGGCGGCGAATTCAATGGTGGCAGTACAACTTTTCCAGACGCGCAGCAGAATCCGGCCGATTCACCTTTGTATTTGAATGAATGGCAGTGTTAGCATTCTTTGTCCATAGCGCCGATGACAATTTGTGAATGTGACGAATAGTCGATGTCTGACTCATATTCGAACGCAAGGCGGAGAAGTGATGCACGTGTCAATGCGCGATGTACTTGCAGGCGTTGTAGTTCTCGTGCTCTGTGTGCTTCGGTGGCTCGTTGACGCGCCTGTCTTTGTCTCAATGCATTAGTTCGAAGGCGTTCGTTGCGTTGCTCTTGACTTTAATTGGCATGTGTTTGCAACCTGGTCTCTTAAATTTGCATTCTCCGTCAATTGACCTTCTGCCGTTGTATTTAACCGACGTGTCTGGACTATTTGTGAATTCCGTGTACGTCGACCAATATTTCCTCCTCGTCCACGAAGACGTGGCATTGTTCTGTAATAAACACACAACACATAAATATAAGTAACTTATATTTTAATTTTATGGATGTTATAATTTGTTGAACACACTTACATGTTGTTTAAACCTCCGTAAATTTTATATGTTCTTATATGCGAAAAATCTTAAATACCAAAACAACGTCAATTATTTATGAACTTATTTTTTTCGTTTTAAAAAATAGGGAGGTGGTGGGGGGTGACATTTTGTGGTTATATATTCTGATATGTGAAACATCTTAAAAAAATTAAAAATGTTTTCAAAAATTAAAAAAAATGTATATAACCCCATCGCAGCGCCACCTACCAGGTCCAATTGTGAATCCAAACCATTCAGGGACCCACTCAAACACACACAAAAAAAAAGTAGTTTTAGCCAGGTCGGCAAATCCTCCTCAAGTCACTGTATCACACGTACAGAATAATTATATATATATATAAATATATATATAATCAAATGCACAATGCTAATTCTAGTTATAATGTCAATTTGTAGCAAACACGGTGATATTTATACCTTCATGACAATTCTCGCAATAAACTGCCAAACACTGTGTCAGAGATTGCCTGTCCAATGAGGCGTGCCACTGCACACTTTGAAAATTACTACATACTTCTCTTAAGTACGGTTTGCCACATTGTGGTTTACTAAAGTACATTTTGACTTCAAACATCAAANTTTCATCAAAATCGGTCCAGCCGTTTAGGAGGAGTTCAGTGACATACACACGTACAGAATAATTATATATATATAAATATATATATAATCAAATGCACAATGCTAATTCTAGTAATAATGTCAATTTGTAGCAAACACGGTGATATTTATACCTTCATGACAATTCTCGCAATAAACTGCCAAACACTGTGTCAGAGATTGCCTGTCCAATGAGGCGTGCCACTGCACACTTTGAATATTACTACATACTTCTCTTAAGTACGGTTTGCCACATTGTGGTTTACTAAAGTACATTTTGACTTCAAACATCAAANATTACTACATACTTCTCTTAAGTACGGTTTGCCACATTGTGGTTTACTAAAGTACATTTTGACTTCAAACATCAAAACCGGAAAAAACCTAGCGGATAGCAGGTTTTTTTTTGGCGATGATAATCTAGCAACTCCAATTTAATTTATGAAGGTGGATGACTTTACGAACTAAATTTTCCTGAGGTTTAAGATACTTTATCAAATAAATATAAGTCAATAATTTGTATTTTAGTCTCACGTATTTAAGTACATTTATTACAAAACCTCTTGTTTATAGGCGCATAACACCCCACTCCCTTCTAAGTAATCACTTTTTAGTCTGAGTCGTATTATACTTTCCGTCTTATTTTTCGTGTGTAATCACTCACAGTGTTTGTAACATCAATTCAGATAACCGAAGTATAGTAGATGAAAAACAAACCCTACTGAACTATGTTAAGTTTTTCAAATTGTGTTCTTGATTTTATGTTTTAAGCATTCGTGCACTGCGAGCCCTTTCCATAGCAAATACGGCTCCCGCCTACCTGGACTAGCTTTTGTTAACAGCTATTCAAAAATTAAAATAATTCCACAATGCAATCAGTCAAGAGTTCTTATACCAAACGCAACGAAAAAGAAAAACCAGGACGTGTAAAAAACGAACGGCAACAAAGACGAGAGACAAATTATACAAACACTATCACTGAACTCTAGTCGACCCAGTGACGACAATATAGACGAACACTGAGAC
Source organism: Clitarchus hookeri (assembly GCA_002778355.1). Lineage (NCBI taxonomy): Eukaryota > Metazoa > Arthropoda > Insecta > Phasmatodea > Phasmatidae > Clitarchus > Clitarchus hookeri. Next base: position 12,464 of record NQII01005505.1, read on the forward strand.
AAAGACAAGTATGCCAGCTCAAAACCTGACGTCACAATGAAGATGGCAGGGAACACACGCACAAATTCCCTGGCGAACCAGCAGCGAGTTTCGAGAACTGGCACAGGCTTGCCGTCTTCGAGCAAACTGAATGAATGGAGAAATCTTCTAGTTTATATGGAATTTGCCTCTCTTTCGAGCCCAGCTAGTTGCGTATGTTTCTAATGTCATTCTCTATGTTGTTCTTCATGACATAGCTCTTTAATGCAGCGTGTCCGAAGTAATTGTTCATTTAATCACTTACTCCCATTGCAAGTATCGTTCAAAGAACATATTCATCAGCATGTTTACGTATCACTAGTGAAAACTAAAAACCACTATTCCCCAACCAAAAGGCTGGTTTACCGACAACATATCTGAGAAACATTTTTGTTCACAACTATGAAAAATTTGACCTTTTTAAAGAATACTATNTGGTTTACCGACAACATATCTGAGAAACATTTTTGTTCACAACTATGAAAAATTTGACCTTTTTAAAGAATACTATTTTGTGTAATTGTATACAGTATATAAAACGTGACTAGCCCACTAAATCTTTGTGTACAAATTCGTGTGTAAATGTTGCACGTGAAGGTTATATTTGACCGGCACAGTACAAAGTGTAACTCACTATCCAATGGTCCTCCTTGTGGGTGACTAATTCGTAGAGACCTAAGAAATTCGCGAGTTCAATGACCTGTAAGCTAGACTTTAGACTTTACAGTCCTATGTACAAACATGCCGATATCAACCGCACACTGGTTGTCTGCTATCACAGTGAAAGGCGACAACCGGACACCGTTCTCCAGGAGTTGTCAAACACCGTGTGGACCAATGGCTAAAGTTATATAAACGCACGTGTTTTGAATTCTAGCCTGTCCCAAAATGAATCCGCGAATTCTTTAGGTCTCTACTAATTCGAAAACTGTGTAACTGCTCTAGGTTATAACTGGTTCATATCACTACAGCCAAACGGTAAGCTCACAGCTCATTCATTGGTTACGATAACGAAATAAGAGCTGTCAGCTTATGTAAAATACATTAAAAAAATATATATTTGTAGGAACCATGCAGACTGTTAAAATCGGGACAAACATGAAATGGTTTGTAGAAACCATCTAAATATTGTTGACGTAGATGGTGATGCCAACAAAACTGCTTGTTATTTTCCTGTTTGTAATTTTGCTACTGCACAATTGGTTGCTACAGTAGAGCTCTGCGTTTCTACAACAAAATATATAGAACCTCCAGCACAACTACGGTACTTCAACAATGTTTGTATAGTTGTAATAATAATAAGAATTTTAATATTATAATAACGTAACAGAGTATTCTGTTATAAGTCCTGAGAAGTTCTGTAAACAGGTTTGAGGGCAACATCAATAAAATATTATTTTAAGTTCTTACAATCCTTGTTGTTGTTGGAACAATCCTAGTTGTTGTAGGAACAATCCAAAGATTGTCGAAGTTGTTTTGTTGGAAATACTATATGCATTGCTCTTCTGTAGCAACCATATGTACAGTAACAAGTGCAATCACAGACAGGAAAAAAAATTCCTTTGGCATTACTACTGATGATAACGTTATTTAGATGGTACCTACCAAACCCATCAAATGGCTATCCCTAGTTTAATTGTCAAAATGTTTCCTGCAACCACTGTATGAATAACAGTCTATAATTTTTTGCAAAATCTGAAAGAATGAATAAACAGTTTCTGAAAGGGTGTATGGTAATTTCCGCTTCGCACGTGGGGGAAAAAAAAAAAACAAATGTTGTTAGTGAACTGCGTCTGTGAAGTGACCAATCCTAGCTTGATCCAGTATGGAAAATGGATACTTGACACAACGCTTATAAGTCAGACATGATAACCTCGCTACCAGGTCATTCAGCAGGAGAAGCATTGCAGAAGGCAATCAAATTAGCAGCGCAGTTAGTATGATTACATTTTCATTATTAACGCTCCTACCTACCAGAACTACGTTTCACGCGGTTGAGTTCAGTCGCTAAGGGTGGCACGGGTGGCGACACGAGCATGACATGCGCAGTTAAAATNAAGAATGAGTAATTGTACAGAGGCAGAAATGTCACTGGTGTCCCGCAACTCCCAGCCCACGCCTCGAAAAAAAAAATGGCAACATGCCCCAGGCAGCATGGCGCGCGTCCGTCCGCCTATCTGCGCCTAGAAACAGACCTGCCGGACGCCAGCCAATCGGGTACAAGATCCTTCTCATTGCATCGCGCAGAAAACCAGCGACCGAATACCACTACGTCACAGGCACCATCCCGCCATGTCCCGTCTGTGGACCCGATCTATTTTCAGAGACCCGTAGATTTCGCGAATTAATTTTTTCCCATCCAGGATGTGACACTAAATAGGGCCTACGGTATTCTTATTGAATACTACCGATTGCGTGTACACCAACATTGGAGTAACTTACACATGCATAATTTATAAATGGAATTAATTTCTTTCCTTGCACATACACTACAGTTGTTTCATACTGTTCACAATATATCAATAATTTACATATTTACAAATATTTTTGAAAAAAAAAATAAAAAATTCTTAGAAATATAAAACGCAAAGTAGATCATAACGCTTGTGTAAAAGTCTTTTTTCCTTTGACTCCACGTGTTATAAATAAAATGTCGGTGCATTATGAAGAAATAGAGCCCACGCTGCGCGATTGGAAGCAAATAATCGTTACTGGCCCGTAATCCGGTCAGCGAATAAGACTCAATGTCTAACCTGGGGATGTCAAACTCTTTCTCTTTCCGTGCTCCTTGGTCTGATCCTAGAATTCAAGCACCTCCACGTTTCTATTGCGCATGTCGTTGGATCGCAGTCGATGTGATTTCTCTGATAGGCTAACAGCAGAAAGATAAACATCTGAAGGAAGGGACTGAATCTTGCCCAACGGAGCCCAGCGGATGTGAAGTCTTCCCGCTGTGACATCAAGCAGTGACCAAACACAGGCCACTCCAACATGNAGCAGTGACCAAACACAGGCCACTCCAACATGGGCCGTGAGGAATTTTCATGATAATGGCGAAGAAACTGACTGACTGACTGAAAGACCAATCAATTTAATTATGAGGACAAAATTCACACGCTCGTGTTTATGGAACTCTGTATGCACTTATAAGCACAACCGTGCATGCAGTCTCGGATTCTATAAATCTACTATTAAAGTTTGGATTTAATTTCACTTTACCAGCTAGATTTTAGCTTGGAAACATCAGCAGCACTTCTCGTAAGGTGAAAAGGTGTCTGGCATTCGCCAGAAAACGCGCATAAAGAAAAGCAGAACCTACAGGTCCTCTTAACGCAAGACCTCTTGAGGCACAGAGCATATAAATCTGCAGTTACCTAAACTCACAACGTGCGTAGATAAAATTTGCTTTATGTTCTAAATTAATTAATTAGTTCTCTGGCCGCAAAACTGTCTTACTTGTATTGGCTCTAGCACACGCGAACACGGTGAATGGGATAAAATGATCTTCAGGCTTCGAAGCTATGTAGACCAGTAGTAAGCTTGAAAAGCTCTTAACGGGCTAACTCCTCAGAATCTTCGGAGTTAGTGTCTAGAACAGAGCACTGAGCCGCGGTGGTGTAGTGGTTAGACTACTCGCCTCCCACCAATGCGAGCCGGGTTCAATCCTCGACCGGGTCACTCCGTGATTTTCGCATGTGGGAATCGTGCCGGACGATGCCGCTGGTCGGCGGATTCTCTCCCGTATCTTTCGTCCCCCCCACNCCTCAGAATCTTCGGAGTTAGTGTCTAGAACAGAGCACTGAGCCGCGGTGGTGTAGTGGTTAGACTACTCGCCTCCCACCAATGCGAGCCGGGTTCAATCCTCGACCGGGTCACTCCCGGATTTTCGCATGTGGGAATCGTGCCGGACGATGCCGCTGGTCGGCGGATTCTCTCCCGTATCTTTCGTCCCCCCCCCCTCGGTTTCATTCCAGCGCTGCTTCATATACACCTCAATCACCCTCATCAGCTCTCAAGACCTCGCTGTTAAGNCCCCTCGGTTTCATTCCAGCGCTGCTTCATATACACCTCAATCACCCTCATCAGCTCTCAAGACCTCGCTGTTAAGAGTCGCCCAAATCTCTTCATTCACTATAACAGAGCACAAAACTATGCTAAAATTTTACGTTTGGATCTGTACCACGATCCAGGACTAACCAAACTGAAAAAAAGCGTAAATTATGAAACAATTCGCGGCCAAAGAGATGTGTACATATTTATAATGAATATACGTTATTAAGAAAAAGCCTGAACAGAGTCATGACCGGGAAGTGATCGCTAGAGTCAGAGTGGTTTACGAATTGTTAGATGGTGCTTACGTAGAAGTTAGTACAGATCTTCGGTAACAAGGCGGCTGCAGTCTGAAAGTGCGGTATCCTCAAAATGCCTACGAGTAGCCGTGTTGGACAATGATCGGCGTGGTCTTGTAGTTTTGAGCAGGGTGCAGAAATTACGAGACTATAAAAGACGAACCGTTAATTTTACATTGAAAGAAATCAGCAGAGAGAATTTAACAGAACAGTTCTGTAATTGCATTGTATTTTAGCGACAATTAAACTTAAGTACCAGCAACATAATGTTCTGTAATATTTTACAATCCAAATTGTTAGCAGAACAATCTAAATATTTTAAAAGTTATTCTGTTGTANCATAATGTTCTGTAATATTTTACAATCCAAATTGTTAGCAGAACAATCTAAATATTTTAAAAGTTATTCTGTTGTAGGAACCATATTTTCTGTAGCAGGAACAGTGTTTTCTGTAGTAGGAACTATACAGATAGTTACGGTAACAGAACAAGATGTTGTAAACCCAACAGTGCTATTTGGTAACGGAATGTTCTGTAGAAATAATCTCGTTTTTTTTTTCCTTCAAAAATTTACAGAAAAAGTATGGTAGCTACAACAGTGTCGTGTACTGTTGGAGGTACCCTACGATCCTGTTAAGATTACAGAGCTAGTATTGTAGAGTTAACGAACAAGTACGGTAATTACAACAGCGTCGCAGATTGTTTGCGGTACCCTCTGATTTTGTTAACAGATTATTGAGCTAGAATTGTAGCTTTAGCAACCAAGTATGGTTATTACAAAAGCGACGCGGACTGTTAAAGGCGCCCTCTAATTGTTTTAAATATTATAGAACTAGCATAATTGACAATACGGAAAATAAATAGGGAACCGTTGCTATTGTGAATTAACATTTATTTAGTGGATGCTGTTGAAAATCTGCGAGGGTACTGTGCACCCTTTAAAGTGTTGACAAACACCGCCATGTTAGGCCTTACTTGTAATACTAGCAGTAAGGGTGCTGGGATGTCCTATTTGTATTTAAAAGGCGTATATAGCGTACACAAACAGGATATTAACATTAAATAACAAACGGAATTTTTCTATTGGCACTAAAAATGATCTTATGTGAAAGGAAAACCAGTTTACGCAAACGTTACACGTAAAAATATTTTTATAACAGATGACACCCAATGTTGTATAATATAAATATATACAACACAAAGGAAAGATAATATTATTAAATAAATAATCTAACTCATATGTGAATTCGTCAAGTTGAGATTCGTGTGCAGACACGTTACATGACATGCTTGAAAAAAAATTAAAGAAAAAATTAAAACAAATGCATTTAAAACCCTGAATCATATGATAGACGAGAGGTCTAAGGCGTCCGTCTATCAACACAAGTTCCGGCAGTTCGAGGCAGCCTGTTTCCACAAGGAAGCCTATCCTATGAGTCGACGCAGGAATTACAACAGACCACCCAAGAGGGTTAAGGTTACCATGCCGCTCAGTAAACGCAACAGAGCAGATAGTTAGTATTACACTTTTGCTGGGGCCACCATACTGCTCGGTCAAGGCAACATAACACATTGTTAGCACTGCTGGGTGCACAATCAGCTCGATAGCGGCATCAGAGTAGCATTGTACGGAATACAATACTGGATTGTAGTCAGAACCCTACTAGTTTGTAATTGCAACATTATATTCTGTAGAAAGTAATGAATTCACTGATTTTTGATGCACTGACATTTTACAATATGTTCTGTTGGCGTCACCATATACCTTTAACAATATTCGTATTGTAGCCACAACCAGACTCTTGTACCTCATTTAACAGTTTTGGAGGGTAACGGCTCAGAATTATGGTTCCCACAACAATATTTTTCTTTCAGTGTACTATTTTTTTAATTTGTCCCGAACGGTGTAATTAGACCACATTCAGAAATTACTTAGAATGTTTTTAATGAGCCTCTTTGGTGACGAAAAATAAAATGGCACGTTCATTGTCGGAAAATAAATATTTATAGAAAATATGTAATCAGTTAAACTGATAATACGCTCCAACCCGTCGTTTTGTCTCTTGGAAAAATCAGGAAGCAATCAGAAATTACCTTTCTTGAAACTGCAGTACCATTTTGCGACGCTACGTGCAGAAAATGTTTCCTTCAACCCGTTTAGCCCCGAAGTAATTTACGAACTCACGTGTTGCAATCGTTAAGTTTTATTGATGGACGCCGTACTATCGTCGACTGTGCTTCTTGCAGCCAGTGAACGACGTATTGCGCGTTCGCTGATGTCAGCAGTAACCATTCACAAATGAGAGGCACAGAAACTTCAACCAGTCACGTTACTCGAAAGGAAGATGCTCAAAACACCGGCCACTGATTCCTTATCATGTACAGCGCTGACCATAAATATTCTTCATGTGCAACACGTCCTCGATCATGGGCACGGTTACTCAACGGGTTAAATAAATTTTTTTCTCGAGAGTTCTAGAAACTCGACTCACTGCCTCCAACACCAGTTGTTTGACACCCAAATTCGTAAATTATATGTCTAGTTCTTATATCTGCAAATTCCTGCTTGTGTTGACTCATTAGACGGAAATTAGTTGTATTGATAATAATCGAGTTTGAAAATTCGAACTCTGAATTTGGTTTGTATTGTTGACAAATATTTGTATACAACTACTTTTTCGTTCTTAATAAATTGCGTTCAGAATCGTAGTTTACATAATAATCATTGTCTATCTCTAGGGAATAGATTGTTAATACCACACACATTCTTTTTCATATTCTATTTTAAAATTTATATTGATTATATCACGTTTGCCTGTTGCTAAAAAGACTGAATAGCGACATTTTTTATTTTTTTTTATTATTATGTTAAACACTTTTGAAATTTTAAACAAATAAACTTGCAATGTACTTTTCAAAATAAATTTTGAAATTACCTTCCAGCTTTTTATGTTAAATTTCATGTACATATATTTTTTAAATTAAATTAATTTTTAAACTTTGATTTTGGCATATAATTTTGTAAAAAAACAAGGGAATAAATTTTTTTTAATGTACATAAGTTTACACAGATAAGAACATTTTAATATTTAGTTGTTTACCGGCCATTACTAACTTTAAAGTCGTCGATTTTTTACTACAAATGAAAAACAGTTACTGTCCCTCAACAATTAAAAATATCTGTATCTGCCCACGAATGCCTTAGATCGTGAATGGATGAATCGGTTTAAAATGAGCAGATACAGTCGCACAAACTAAAAAGAGCTATTTATTTTCTGAAATCGAACCCGTCGTATCCCACATTCTAAGGAACGAGCACTCTGGTGGCCATTCTCATCATTGGCAAACTCAGGAATTAAATTGTATTTTCTAGTCGTGTTTATACCTATGGAGCTGTTTTCGCGAATTTCAGGATATCTGTTCCACCAGACAATTAACTCACCAAACGGTCTCGTATTTAATTATCAACTATTAAATACATTTCCTACAAAAACCTAGAAGGCGTAGCGATTGTCAGATAAGAGCGCACCCGACCAAGGATTGGCTGTGTGCCAACAAATTAATTGGATCATTTTCCCATCACAAGTTAAAAATTGATTTTCTTACACTAACTGAAGGGCAGTTTCATTCTTCCTGTCTTACTTTTAAATTGTCGTTTCTTGTGAGGAACGTGGAAATACAATTCCAAGCAAGCAATGTGATATAAAATAATTTCTTATATTCTTAGAATTAGAGAAACATCACGAAGTGCATTTTAATGAGGTTTTAATAACAGCTGAGAAAATAATTCTGAAATCGAACAATCGTAGAAGTGCGCACTGGAAAATCTTTAATACTATAAGACAAAATAAACTTCTAACTACTGGAACTTGTAGTATTTCTTGTCATTTTCGGTTATTTAGAATGAAATTGAACAGTGGTTTGTTTCTTTTTGCTACTGTTAAATGCGAAACCAATAGTTTTATAGGAGTAATTTAAATATTTTAAAGCATTATTGAGTCATATGTACAAGGGAATAGAATTTAAACTTAAATCTCAGGCCATCTGCAAAATGTATTGCTTTTAGATTATAAACATTTAATTAACTTTATTCTTCCTCTTTCACGCCACCAGGGAACGGAGGATGCTGAGACTGAGAACGCAAACTGAAGTTAATATAAGGAATTGCGTAAGATTTACTATATATTAAGTACTCGAATTCATATTGTAGTATGACTTTTCAACCACGAAGATTAGCCCTAGGAATAATGGATAAAACTTGATACTCGAAGAGGAATATTAAATAGTAAAGTCCTTGCAGGGTAGCTTAAAATACGTTTTTGTTTATGAGGTTCATATCTGTGCTCACTATATAGGCGGTAACTTGTATGGTCTTTATAGTCTCATATTTGCATGCTACACGGCCGTGAAGTTGAATGTGCTGCGGAAGAGGATTATGGGACGCTGTATACATGTGAGAATATTGCATTCGTAACTCCTGAATGGTTTTGTCTCCCAACCGACACAAAATAGCATTCGGTGGCGGTAAGGTAAGAGCTATTTCAGTCTTCGACTGGCTATAATTCCTGTGCCACGCATCTGGATTACTGCAGGATGGTTCTGAATCGAGTTTCGCCATTTTCTGCATATTTATTACCATGGGGCAGGAAGTGGACATGACTGACGGAATGAGCTTTGGACTATAAAGAAATGTATCTTTATTTCCGGTAAGTATGTAGACCGAATACTTTTCCCTTTCACAATCTCTTCTCTTTTGTACATTGGCGTGCGCAAGAGGGTGCAAGCTGGCGCAGTGGCTGCCCTCTATAGAAAGGACGGCAAATCAAGTTATTTTGTATCAAGTTAATTTAGCTGCGATGTGTTTTTGAAGCAATATGAAGGTAAAATATACTTAAAACAGCAGTAATTTTAACATATAAATTTGTTGATCGATCAAAATTTACTTAATATATGCCATAACAATTTACATAACTATTTGTGACTTTATCATTATTTACAACGCTCATCTTAGGCTATGTTGTAGCACTTTCCTTTATTAATCTCTGCTCATGAATGCTTTTGCACGTGTGATTAAGAAAACAAAGTATAATTTCTTCATCCATTGTGAAACGGACTTGAATCAACAGCGAGCTACGGCGGCAAATTTTACAAGTTTCTTTTTATTAAAATTTTCAGGCATGAGGCCATTAAAAATATTTAAGTGTGAAATATTTCCAACAAATTATGTACTCTCTTATATCATATTTGTGATTGTTGTTGATACTTATGCACGTAAATAATATAACGTTAATATGAAATTGTACTGTATTTAGAAATGAATCAATTATAAGTTGTGAACAGGGAAAAATGTTTTAATTTTAAATGATTTTGGGACGTATCTCCAAATAATAAATATCTCATTTTATAAATATTTCTTCTAGAGTTCTGTGTCAACGAATTTTATTCATCAGCTATAGGATACCTAGAGAAGCTTGAATAACTTAGTACTGAGTAAATCTGAATATATTTGTGTAGTTTTTCAAGTTATGGTTGTTCCAAATTCACACAATATTAAATTCTTTAGTATTTTTTCTTATTACGACGTGAATGTATACAAAAAAATTATATTAGTTTTTTTTTTTTTTAAGAATGAAATGTTTACTTTAAAGCCACTGTATTAAAATTCCGGGAATGTATAACTGACTCATCCAAAATTATCCAATGGGCAAACAAAATAATAACATGAAATCACATCACATTTTTATGCTACATCTACAATATATTAATTGATCTCATACAAACTTATACAGTTTCAAAGAGTTTTAAAACATTTTCGAAAACAGCTTTCGTAAAAGTATGTGAAACTTATTTAAAGTTGCGTAGAAACGAATTTCCTGCCAAGAGCAAGTACTTATTTTCCGTTTTCCTGTTGCACTGTGGGAAACCTAACTACACAAACGCGATGCACCGCAACAGCGAGTGCACCACGTCACGCGTTGATACATCCGACAATTACGTTAGCCGGGGGGAGAAAAAAAATAACGTGGAACGGAGCAGTACTCGCAGTATTGTCGTGGTTTAGACGGACATATGTTAATGGAACAAAGGAAGGAAGGAAGAATAGTGCGCCCTTCCCCCTCTTCCAGCACACACACGTCAGTTCTAAATGCTCGAGCGGAGGCGCGGGTGCCCGGCGAAGAAGAATTAGCAGCGCTGCTGCTGGTCCGGTCTTGGCGAGATTGAAATTCCCCCGAGGGAGAGAGATGCCGCGTGTACCGCGGCCGGGGTACAGGCTCCGTCACTCAAGGCGGGGGTTAGACCACACGGCACTGACATGCGGGGCCCCCTGCTCCCCGCTGCTGCTGCCAGGGTGCCCGAAGAGGGTCGAAGAAGGAAGAGGAGAGAGATCTAACTGACGTCACGTCCAACCAACTCCCCAGCACCGACGGCGAGCCACCCCCCTTCGCCAATCCCCCCTCCACCACGGAAACAACACAGCATCCCTTTCTATTACGTAGATTCGCTGCTGCCAGACATCCAACAGCCTCCCTCTACCCGATCTCAGGCACGCTTACCCGCGTCAATCAACCTCTCCCCCGGAACTAATAAATTCTCTCCCGTCGCTCGCATCTCCGCCGTATCGTTTTCGCCATTTTCTGCCTCTTCTCCGCTGGAACCCCCTTCCGCAACCCTATAGTCCATCGCCCCGTCGGGCGTTCCTCGACACTAATGAACAACGTGACTTTCCTTCGGGCGCGTATAGGGAAAGGGGAGACAGCCGACGTATCGATTTCGTTAACCGGCCAGCGCTTTTATTTGCTGAATTCCTGCGTCGTGTATCCGCCTCTACTGGCCGACAGCGCTGGGCCTTTATCACACATCGCACCGCCTAGTAAAATACTGTCGTGAACACACCTCGTTGAAATATTTCGCACCCCCTGGATTTCAGAGTTAGTAGGTATCTGACGGAGTCGCGGTGGTATAGTGGGCAAACTACTCGCCTATCACTTAGGCGAACCGGGCTCATACATTTTTCCATGTATGAATCGTGCCGGACGGTACCGCTGGTCGGAGGGTTTTATCGGGGATCTCCTATTTTCCCCGCTCCTTGCATTTCATAACTGCTTCATGCCCGCCTCGTTCCACCCTCATCGGCTCTCAAGACCTCGATGTTAAGAGCCGCCCAATTCTCTCTACTCCATTCCACTCCACTAGGTTTCTGACGGTCCAAGACAAAGTATGGGATGAAATATGTAANGCCCAATTCTCTCTACTCCATTCCACTCCACTAGGTTTCTGACGGTCCAAGACAAAGTATGGGATGAAATATGTAAACTGTTTGTACAGAATACCACGCCAAACTTGACGAATGACTTTTTGTAATTCATTGACTGTCCCAACTTTCCCAACGTACATTCTTCATGTGCAAAAAATTAAAGGTTGCGGCAAAACATTTTTTGAGATAAATACAATACCATAGTTGTTATAGATACACTCATAAAAAGTGCGTTTAGTTAAATAATAACTGCAATCAATGATTAAAAATGCCCAATTATATATGAAAAATATACAATATTAGTTTACTTTGAAAGTGAGTTTTTAACACAGTTGTGTAGACAATAAAGTAAAAACGTCGTAAATGTGACTTATGACAGTATTCTACTCGGGGTGCAATACACTCTTAAAGCAAACATTGCTAACTAATCCGCCGTCTTGGTGCAATGCTCAAAAATATTGGAAGTATGTCACCAACATTCTACAAGATTAAGATGAAGATATTCTCTTCAATGAATTTAGCCATAGGAAGAACACTAGTATGGTGAATACTGAACACTGGCAAAAATTGTAATATAAAAACTAGTGAGAAGTGGAGACAAACATCCAAATATATGACGCATCAAGATATTAGTTTTAGTAACATTATCTAAACGTGAGTTCAGTTCTAGCAAACGCTGGCACCGTTGACCAAATAGGGAATATTATTGCAGTGAAAGATAATAAACATTTGAAACATGGTAGTGAGAGCTGGAGTAAAACATTCAAAGGTATGGCAGATTAAGGCATTGGATTTGACATTATCCAGATGGCGAGTTTTGTACTACACTGTAAAAATGGTTTTGTAGTTTTTACGGAGAAATTGTTTGTGATTTAACAAATGTTTGTAACACCATAAAAATGTCTCTTGTAAAATAACTTGTTTGTAAAACTACAAGAGCCGTTATTGTAATACACCTCAAGAAGGGTTTGTACTATACTGACCCGTATCCACAAGCCCAAGCAAAATGGCGGACACTTCTTTATTTATTTTATTTTATCGCTCCATCGATCCCAAAAAGGGCATGAGCCGTGGGATATAGATAGAGTTTGTCAATATTATATATATATTGTTTCATGGACGCCTGGGGGCGTATCTGAGTTCGTGGGGGATGGAGGTCTTAATAAAAATAAAAAAACTAAATTTTATTTCTGATTTATTCACACAGCTATTATTTACAGCAATAAATTATCTGTCTATTATTACTCTTTTTATTTAACAGTGAGCGCAATATTTAATGTGTATTACAACTCTAATTAACGTCCTTCTTAATTGTATCGATTTGGTTACGGTCAATTAACTCATGCTCATTATTAACACGTGTTCAGTCTATCTGTTAATACAATTTGTAATGTCTTTTACTCACGCATCTAGTCCAAGAGTCCAGCCTGCCAGCCACACTCGTCACTGCTTGATACTCGCCGTCGGAGATAACTCTTCCGCTGGTCACTTCTCTCGATGCTCGTCTTATAACGCTCGGAACTCAGCCACTCATTAACTCATCAACTACACGGCTTTTTTTTTAACTAACTACTCTAAAACTAAGTGTTATATGAGCCCGCGGTAGGAACGGGAGTTAAGTGCGTCTCAGGGCTAAGCCCCATACGCCTACAAGGAAGGGATTTCATGCAAGGAGACATGCATCACGGCAAAGAGGGATTGGGCTGCCATGGCCTGCTTTTGGCCATGACAACCTCCCTAAGTGTGCTTATAGCTAAACAATATTTAGAAGAGAAAGGGAAAAACCGGCATAGTCACCGTAAAAACCCTTTTGACAGGAAAGAATTAAAAAAATTGTTTCGTGCATTATCATATTTAACAGAAAATGCTACAGGAGACAGAGGATAGAAATCATGCTCTTTATTATGATAGGAAAAAATACTAGTAGAGAGAGGGAAACTACACGGCTAGGAGGTCATCGCACTTTTATACCGTTCGCCCTGACCAATTGGAAGATTCAACGCACCTTGAGTCACGCTGAGAGAACGAGGTGAGTCATCCAGAGTATTCTTAAAATAAACTCAGAAATAAATACAACCAGGGTCAGCAGCAAACGCCGCAAAAACGATTATAGTGTCTGCTCGCTTTCTGCAACAGATACGTGGCCACCGGTCTGTCGCTCGCCTGTTCATTCAAAACAATCCTTTGACTTGTCACCGCCGCTATCATATAACTGCTGTCCTTCACTTCCACTCGCTCGCGCGGGATACGAAGCAGCGAGCGCGTAACAGTATTATATATAATAGGAGACGTAATAATAATATGCACAACGTAAAACAGTATACATATGTTTGTGCAAAAACTAGGGTTGATGTAAAATGTAGTTGCGTGCAAAAATAAATTGCAAGTTTGAATAACGTAAAACACTTTCAAAAAACATAAATACTCATAATAAAACGACGACAGTTTTAAAAACACTTGACGCTCTTATTCATTAACTGCTAATGTTTCATATCTACACAGAACTCTTAAAATGAAATAAATGCGTTCTTGAGTTTACTGAATAACTTCACTAAAATATTGTAGGTATTTACTGTTATATTCAGTACAAAAATAACCATAACTTCCTAAGTCAAGTTGATTTCGTTAAGGGTGTGGGGCAATAACGCAATGAGCTGTGCTGGCAAGGTGTAGCTTTTTTTTCGTGGATCATATTATGAAGTAATTTTTTCCTTATTCTCTGCTATTAATAAATTTCATCCCATTTGTTTCCTAGAAAAAAAAATGATTTTATGTTCACATTCCAATAACGTAACTTACAATACATGCCTATAATTTGTAATATTACAAATGTATATTTTGCAGATCTTACAAGAAAACTGTTTGTAGTTCTACAAAGGATTTTCTTGGCAACTGGGTTTCCAAGGATTTTTATTGTACAAAAAAATGTCTATAGTGTAGCAATCCCTAGCATCAATGCCTCTTTAAAAGGGCATTTTCGTTAGCGAGCACTCTTTGCATTGATAAGAGGAACCATATTTCTGTTCAAGTTGTAAAGACCATGCTAATTGCGAAATGTCCTTTAATGAAATTCCTTGCAATAATTTCTACAGTTTCCTGAAGGATACGCCAAACGTTTTAGAGAAAATCGTGTCGTCAATAAAGTGTGACTCTCATGGGGCAAATTATTACCCTGGGCCTGCAGTACATTAACATGTGGGTAGGTATACAAGGCCGATTGTTTATTACCGTACATAATTCAGTTCAAGGAAAATTCTTTGCTATTTGACACGAAAAAAATACTTGTATTAAACGCGCATAGAGAGAATGGTGAATCATACCAGCTTGCAGAATGTCCCTTTTTTATTTTGAAAATATTTTTCCCTTGCTCTGTTAACAGATGAAAGTGGGGTGATAAAATAAATGGCGGGTATATTAACATGATATTCTCAATTACACACTACTCACTAAAAAAAGTCATTCAGCGTATTTAATTTAAATTCTTTCGCACCGAGAAGAGGACGTTTTATCCCATCAAACTTAGTTACAACANGTCATTCAGCGTATTTAATTTAAATTCTTTCGCACCGAGAAGAGGACGTTTTATCCCATCAAACTTAGTTACAACAATTAAAAATAATTTGACACAAAATTCCATTTACAAAAATACCGAGGTAATGAACTTTATGAACATAAAATTTACTCCAGTAAATTAAAACCACGTAATTACTTTAAGTCTGTACTATAACGTATAAACTTTAAGTTGTACACAAACTACAGGCATGCGATTAGCGCACGATCAAACAAATTAAGATAGGACGACCTGCGAAGGTAATTCACTAAGGAGTCTTCTGATCACTAGTTTTCTGGTTGAAATGTTATCTAAATAGTGGATGTGTGTCGCTTTTAGACATGTATTTAGGTTGGTATTATCTAATATGTCCTCATAACCCCCCCCCCCCCC
>NQII01005505.1:28059-67162 GCA_002778355.1 Clitarchus hookeri
GGGGGAAAAAAAATCAAGAATGACACACAGGTGTAGGTTTTATTTAGCAACATTTCCATATTAATTAACGTAGGTCTTAAGGTTATTTCACAGCTCATTTTAACGATAACTGACATAATTTCGGCATTTTATCATTAACAGATTTAAACTTGTGCAACGCACACTGTGAATGGACGGAGCTGCGAACTGTTTAAGGTGCATGCCAATGAGTATATGACATCGGGCAGCTGTTTTATATAGACTAATAATCACTTTTGGTAAACCATGTAAGTTCCGAGCGTAAGGAGACACTGCAAAGTACACGCAACTACACTGAAGAAATGTTGTGGATTGGCCTGTAAACATTTCTACAGCTCGCTCGAGGTTAATAGAGCACTTTTTTAAATCAACCTTTGCTAAGCTTCCCTCGCATTGCAGCGTATGGACTGATGGACATGCTCCAAGTAATGTTGGCAGCTTTGTAGGAAATTTAGTTTCGCGTATTAACGTCGTATTTAAGATGCCCCGGTTAAATGCGTGGACTTTGGATATGTTTAGTTTTCTAAATGTTTATTTAATGTTCATATGAGTAAATATTAGCACATGATAGTAAAATTTTTACAGTCCTATCAATTTCAAAGTGACAATCGATCGACCCAGAAATAATGGATCCGTGGTAATGTTAATTTTATACGCATGGGGAAAGAAAATAAAATTCTATCTTAAGTATGGCTTTCAAAAGTGCTCGTTTCACCTTGAACAGTACATTTGTGAATAATTCAATAATTACTCTCGGGGTTTAAGTTATCACAACGGAAAGTTTAAATACGCCAACGACGAACTTAGTAATTCTAGTTACAAATTAATTTATTTTATTTAAATTTTGCTAAAATTTCAAGAATTTCTTCGAGTAAAAAATTTTTAAATAACTTAACCGCTGAGACCTGTTTTGAAGTAACCAATGCCTTTAACGTACCTTGCCGATATCAGTTTTCCTCATATTAACATCAGAAAAGCGCGACACTGGAGAATTTGGCATCTAATTGCGCGAAAACCTTACAGCCGAAGAAAGTTCAATTTTTCGGTGATCGTATCATGTAGAGTGCAAAGTAACTGACCAGTGTTTTAGGTACGTATGAAAAAAAATATCTGCGCAATATCAAACATTCTTAAGGTTCGGCATCGCCCCTTTTGTAGAAATTCTTCTTTTTCGCGTCATANGATAGTAAAATTTTTACAGTCCTATCAATTTCAAAGTGACAATCGATCGACCCAGAAATAATGGATCCGTGGTAAAGTTAATTTTATACGCATTGGGGAAAGAAAATAAAATTCTATCGTAAGTATGGCTTTCAAAAGTGCTCGTTTCACCTTGAACAGTACATTTGTGAATAATTCAATAATTACTCTCGGGGTTTAAGTTATCACAACGGAAAGTTTAAATACGCCAACGACGAACTTAGTAATTCTAGTTACAAATTAATTTATTTTATTTAAATTTTGCTAAAATTTCAAGAATTTCTTCGAGTAAAAAATTTTTAAATAACTTAACCGCTGAGACCTGTTTTGAAGTAGCCAATGCCTTTAACGTACCTTGCCGATATCAGTTTTCCTCATATTAACATCAGAAAAGCGCGACACTGGAGAATTTGGCATCTAATTGCGCGAAAACCTTACAGCCGAAGAAAGTTAAATTTTTCGGTGATCGTATCATGTAGAGTGCAAAGTAACTGACCAGTGTTTTAGGTACGTATGAAAAAAAATATCTNAATTTTTCGGTGATCGTATCATGTAGAGTGCAAAGTAACTGACCAGTGTTTTAGGTACGTATGAAAAAAAATATCTGCGCAATATCAAACATTCTTAAGGTTCGGCATCGCCCCTTTTGTAGAAATTCTTCTTTTTCGCGTCATAATTCCGGATTCATAGTAATTACTGACAATGTGCGACTATAGAAAATTTACATCGTACTAGTTGTTGAATACTTTTGCGCCTAATTTTAATTGTGTGTTATCAGCTTTTTGTAATAGGTCTAGAACTTATTAATAGAATATAAATATGTTCTCCGCTTTTTACAATCATATAAAAAAAAATTACTTACAAAAATATTGAACAACTCGTAAAATGTAAATTTTCTATAATCGTACATTGACAAGAATTACTATGAATCCGGAATTTTGACGCGAAAACGAAGAATTTCTGCAGAAGGGGGCGATGCCGCGAATTAAGGGACTTGCCTACCCGGTGCCTGAACTGCGTCGCAGAGTTTTTGATATACTCTTTTGTTTCCACGAATCTATTGCGTCGAATGTGTTGATCTACGAAAAGAACACACACTTCAGACGAGGCCTGTTGAGTGTCTTCAAGACGTCACGCACATTTAAGAGCACTCCAACGTTGCTAAAAACTGCTTTTATCAACGCTCTGGATCTGAAGGTATACACGTCAGTTACACATAGAAATACTCAAGGGCGCTGCACTGAAATTTGTCACAGACTTCCCACCAGTAAAATGATACTGCCACGGTTTAAGGTTCCCATAGGTACACGCAGAACGACGAGAACATTGTACGCCACATTAGAGCCTTGCGCTTAAGGCCGTATTACACGATACCAGATCCCGTAAATTCTTGTGCAAGGTCTGCCGTAGTGGCAGTTATACAGGCTAGTATGGCACCCGTCATAGCATTTGCCGGCCTTGTTGTTCGGCGAGCTTGCAAACCGGGTTTGGTAACAGGACTCGTCCTCGTTTTCTTAGCATGCTCCATGCCGGCCTTCGTGCCTGGCCAATCACATTACATTTTCAAAGCGTAGGTGGTTACTACTTGAAAAGAGTTGATTAAGAAACCAAAAAGAACGCCTTCGTCTTGATTATATGTCCGTGATGTTGAAACTCTTTTATATATATGTAGAATTCGACAAATACTGATAATATTGACAATAACCGCTTTTAATTACTGTTTAAATCTGTTCTAAATATTTAAAACATTACCTAAACAATGAATATTTAGCACGAGCTGATTTACTGCTATACATATAATAAGCGTATTTAAAAAACGGAGAGCTGTGTGTGAACTGGTAGCGCAGCGGTAAAGTTATGGTGGTGGTGGTGATGGTGGTGGTGGGGTAGAAGCAAAACGTTTGGACGTGGGTTCGAATCTTCGTCGGGCACTTCTTTCCTTGTAAAATGGTACAAGAGGATAATAACTTGGTACGTTAAGAAAGAAAACTGNAATCTTCGTCGGGCACTTCTTTCCTTGTAAAATGGTACAAGAGGATAATAACTTGGTACGTTAAGAAAGAAAACTGCATTGTGCAAACAGTTAAAAATTGTCGTCAAAATTAAAAATAATAGTCTCGTAGTATCGTGACTTTACCTTATTATNAATCTTCGTCGGGCACTTCTTTCCTTGTAAAATGGTACAAGAGGATAATAACTTGGTACGTTAAGAAAGAAAACTACATTGTGCAAACAGTTAAAAATTGTCGTCAAAATTAAAAATAATAGTCTCGTAGTATCGTGACTTTACCTTATTATNCATTGTGCAAACAGTTAAAAATTGTCGTCAAAATTAAAAATAATAGTCTCGTAGTATCGTGACTTTACCTTATTATTTTCAAGAAAATTTATGAATCTACAGCAGCAAGCACTAAATTGATGCAACGGCTAACAGTAAAAAAGCAGTATTATGATGTGCTAGCTAGTTTCTTTGTAATAGGGCTACACAAGTTACCGACTAGCTGCAGTTCTACGAGTGANCACACACACACACACACACACACACACACACACACACTGGTTTGGTAAGAAGTTTACTTTAAATGCGTGAATAGAGAACAGTTTTTGTGTATAGTATATATTAGTGTTATTTATTTCAAAACTAATTTTTGGGAAGCGGCGCTTTTTAAAGCAGCAGGGATGCCAGATTCTCTAAAAGACCTTACCCTTCCCCTTCCTTTAACGTAGAATGGTTCCGACGTCCTTGGATCGTATCATTCACAATGTTTAGTAGCTGGCCAGTGCTTTAAGCACATATGAGAAAAAAAATGGTTCAGAGGTACCAAACATTCTAAAGAGTTTTAGTAGTCCGGACATATTTACTGTGCTTTCATTGTTTGCGCGTTTTCGNCAGAGGTACCAAACATTCTAAAGAGTTTTAGTAGTCCGGACATATTTACTGTGCTTTCATTGTTTGCGCGTTTTCGCGTATCTCAGCAAATAAATATACTGGCAATACAACTTGTTGCCATAAAAGATAGAAACCGATTCTCTAGACCGTAGCGTTTTGTTTTCATCATATTCAGTTTATTAAAAAATAGCGAAAATGAGTAGTCCATTTCCGAACGTATCCTTGTCCGTGTACATTGATTGTCGAGAAACAGCGAAAAATGTATCAGAAGTGTATTTTTTAATGTGGCTGTATGACGTTTGATATGCATGGTATTCTTAGTCATAAACATTGTCTGTAGAAATAAGAGTCTTCTAAAACCAATCATTCCCCTCAAAATGGAATTTATTGTATTTANCAGAGGTACCAAACATTCTAAAGAGTTTTAGTAGTCCGGACATATTTACTGTGCTTTCATTGTTTGCGCGTTTTCACGTATCTCAGCAAATAAATATCCTGGCAATACGACTTGTTGCCATAAAAGATAGAAACCGATTCTCTAGACCGTAGCGTTTTGTTTTCGTCATATTCAGTTTATTAAAAAATAGCGAAAATGAGTAGTCCATTTCCGAAGGTATCCTTGTCCGTGTACATTGATTGTCGAGAAACAGCGAAAAATGTATCATAAGTGTATTTTTTAATGTGGCTGTATGACGTTTGATATGCATGGTATTCTTGGTCATAAACATTGTCTGTAGAAATAAGAGTCTTCTAAAACCAATCATTCCCCTCAAAATGGAATTTATTGTATTTANGTCATAAACATTGTCTGTAGAAATAAGAGTCTTCTAAAACCAATCATTCCCCTCAAAATGGAATTTATTGTATTTAATGTCAGTGAACAAGGGCTACTTTGGAAATGGAATCAATTTCAAACGCCTGCGTTTAGAGGGCCTTCGCGATGTTCCGGACCTATAAAACATTTGTAATTCCACAGCAAAGGCTAGGAAGTAACTGACAGGACCATTATCGGGAATTGTCATATTTGTTGACAAGGGACGCTTTGGAAACGGACTACTGAGATGGTTAAAAATTCGGCATTTTTAGAACTTTCCTGCGTAGGTTCCTTTAGAGGTAGGAGAAAAGTAAAACCGTACAGTCGTAGTTTTAACTGTAGACTTTCATCGCGCGCAGTCAAGTCACACTCCTGCATGTCTCATTTGTGCATGAAAGCGGGGCTCAGGGCGCGCGTGTTATTGTCACGCGTATCGCCGCGTCTCGATTNAAAAAAAAAAAAAAAAACAAATTGTCAACCTACGACTGTTCACACGTAAGCAGATTTTCTGTGCTACAATTTCGATGTTTGGTTGCAGTTCGTTAACGACCGCGCTCTTTCGTTCGTTTTTTTTTTCTAATACCAAGATTCCGAAATAAGTGATAGACATAAAACTAGACGCTTGTATGTTTATACTTAAATTTATTAATTCCGTTGGAGTATGAGTTTTTATTAAATTACTTTCAAAAGACTGAAATTTTGTTTTATACTTCCGGAAATAATTGACTTTTGTAATATCTATCGGTTCGTTCCCGAACTTTTACATCTATTTATAAAACGTATTGAATAAAATTTTACCTTTATGATCATGTGTTTTGTTGTAAATACGCACATTGCACTATTCCATACTGTTACAACAATACACGTTGACTATCTTAGAAATTAGTGCCATAAAATTTCCAATCCAACTGACTTCTGGGAATTATCTGGGAAGTCTGCTCTTTCGGCCAGCAGAAATGTTGGCGTGAGCTCAACGTTTTGGCGTGACTCGCAAGGAGAATGTGTAACCGTCGGATTTTATTACACGTGATGGAAACCCATAGATTAAACTACGGCTGTACAGTTTAATTTTTCTCCTGCCTTTTTTTGGAACCTGCGTAAGAAGGCTCTGAAAAAGCAGTTTGTAACAATTTTCGCTATTTTTTTCTTTTGGAAAAAACTTAATATAATAAAAAACTAAACTGGACGGGTTTAGAAAATTGTCTTCTGGCAAAGAGTAGTATTCCCAGAATATTTATTTGCTGAGATGTAATTAAACGCTCAAACAACGAATGCACAGAACATATGTTCTGAGTACTAACTCTCAAAGAAGGGAACAACAAGATGCAGGTTTTTTTTTCTCCTTTTCCCTCCCTTCCTGAAAAAAAAAAATGCGTTCCCGATGGTTGGCAATCTTGTGGCGGCGCAGGACCTCGCGTTGTCGCCGGGCCATACGTCTGCTCATCGAGGGATTTGTTCAGGGGAAGGTAAATGGTCCGGGGTTTGCCGGCGGATGGCGAGAAGAGGTCTGGGGGTGAAATAGGAGGAAGGAGGCTGGTTCGGTTTAGCGGGACCTCGTTCGATGGTCGCCTCCTTCCTCGGGAACAACCCGCCTTGCAGATAAGATGCGTAAGGTCTGCTTGAAGTAACAACGGCTCGGGTCTGCTTCAGCACTATCCTCTGTCCTGCGTCCGATACGACGGGAAAAACAACCTGCAGCTCTGCTGTTTCGGACGGCATTGCAGGCCCGTGGCTATCAGCTATTGGTGTTTATGTGGCGTAAACACCAATACCTTATAGATGCCTGTGTTTGGTTGGAGCCGCGTCGAAATTTCAGCACGACGCATCCAACGCAATACATTCCCCAAAACCTCTTTAATTCTTACACTGTCGCTCCCCTTGTTTATTTTTCCCACTTGAAACCAGCGAGAAGTAAGCAACTGTTTTGCGCCGGCGATTACCCGCGTTCGCAGGTCATTGAGAACTTTTGAAAACTCTTTATAACATCTACGCGTGTCTTTATTTTGTATGCTCCCGCCATATTAATGTAATATTTACATTGCAATTGGTGANGGGGGGGGGGGAGCTCTTAAAATCGAGGTCTTGGAGATCCGATAGAAAGTATTTAACAATTTTTTTCGTACTATTTTTTTGGCGAATTATCCTGTTCTTTTTTGTAGTGTTATCTGGTAATTTCGATTATGGTGCTATTTGGTAGTTTCAAATTTATTCAACGAAGAAAGTCATGATATGTATTACAATGAGGAGGGGAGGGGGACCAAAGTACATCGTTAAGCGTCAGTTCCCAAGAGCGTTCCGTATACGGCGTTTTAGTTAAGCAGAACCATAAGTGCGTCGGGCGAATCGTCTGTTTTCAAGATCCCATGTTCTGGCTATAGCATTTGTGCCGAGTTCGTTGAAATGAACAATTTCATTTTACCATTTGTGTTATTTGACTATATGGTACAAGACATGAACTTATGCAATAACGAAGTTTAAAAAATAATAATAATTTGGAATGCACTTTTCGCAAATCAAAGGAGACAGGAAACCTTTTCTGCGTATTAGGTAATTGTGAACAGAATTTAAGAAACTACACTTGGGAATATCAAGAGAGTTGTTTGAAACAACCCTGGCAATTTTATCGGGGGTTTCAGACGAAACTAACAAAAGTCGCCACTATAACTCAGTATACATATTGTTTTTGACTTCTGAATCCTTTTATGTCTTACTCTTTACTTACAAATAACTGCATGATGACGTTTAACATACACTAATTTTTCACTTTCTTGATACGTAAATTTTTTTATAAAAGTCAATGGTACGTTAAACCACTTAAATTCTTAGGGAACTGTTACAGGTTGGTACAAATATTTTCCTCCTTAACATAGGTTATGTTTGAATATCCAGCTAAACGACAGTGTTTATTCGTAATATGGCAGAGAGTTGTCCGTCATGTGTTCTGCTGAGCACATATAGTCTATTCATGGTTACTTCACACTTTTTGAATCAAACCTTTGAAAAATTACCCTATGTATGACGTTCTTGGTTTATTCCTAATTATATTATGTGTCTCCAGCGCTTTATATTTCTGTGAATGCAAAACTGCCTTATTATTAGTTAAATTTAACTTTTACATATATTTTATTTATAACTTATAATATCTCATTTATATGTAAGTTAAAACAGGGAGATAATAGTTATGTTGGTAATGCCTAGTATGAAATAGTTCTTATGCAGAATATTATTACACTGAGTGCGCACGAATGCAATGCGCTGTCTCTTCGGCGTAATTTTGTAGACTCGGCTAAGCTTCGTTTGCACGAGGCGGAGGAATATTTTGAAAGTAGGACTTCAGCAGGGTTTCAATAAAGTTGGAAGTAACCATGAATGGACTATACAGTACGCCGAGGCCAGCAAAACTTTGGAACAACTGCTGTTTACTTTGTATATCATAGATTTGCCAAAGTGAGTTGTGCGCCCGCCGAAGAGGTCGCGCAGCTATTTCAAAATAAACCTTCACGGAAACAACAAATACGCATGTATCTGGAAAAGTCAAGTCATCACTTACACTAAGGCTCTTAAATGCTGACTTACGTCGACTTTGGGGTTAATTGCAAAACCTTTGATGGGCGAAGCTTCTGTCCCATACGACCCGATACATGCTTTTTATGAAACAAGTATACGGAAATGTTCTTATGTTGTAAAATATATTATGTATTTAATTTAAAAGAAGAAATTTTAAAAACCAATTAAAACTTAAAATACACTGTTTAATTTACACTTAATTAAGATTAACGCTATCTAGTTGCAATATGTGTTAACTCTTAACACATAGTTTTTCGATTTCAATAATTTTCCTTTTTGTAATAAGTGGCCTAAATTTAGGTAAGTATTCTTAAAAAAAAAAAAAAAAAACATTGACCACTAAGAAAATAAAAATTACTGTGGGTTATTTATGACCCGTGAATATGGATTTTCTCACACACATTCACTGGCTAATTTCATTAAAATTTCTTTCAATCACAAGTTTTGTCACAGCCGTAGAGAGTAGAGTATATTTTTAAGTAATTTCCAACTGCTTATCCCAGCTTATCCAGCAGAAGATAACATAGCAATTGGTGTATTTAAAAACTAATTTTACTGTTCAACAGATGTAACGTGATTGGTTCAGCTGCGGTGATGATACACGAACTCCAATGATGCCAAGTTGCAGTACCAATTCTTCGAAAATCCGGTACATTTCGTTCTGACAGTCGTAGCGACTGCCGTCACGAAAATACGCACTTCGAAATAAACGATACTCGCTAACGTTATGGGCGTACATTATCAGTTCCCTTAAAGTTATTGAAAGTTTTTTTTAAAGAATACAATACTTAGGTAATAAAATGCGGGGCGTTACTTCCGTCTCGTATCATTTTCTGCGTACACTACAATGGTATAGGCCATTCACGGTAACTCCACACTTTTCTGAAGTCCAGCTGAAGATATACTTCTAGGATATTCTTCCGCCTCATGCAAACAGAGTCTAGAAAATTACACTAAAGGGAAAGCGCACCGCATTCATGCGCACTCAGTGCACAGTAATACAATATTGCATAACAACTATTTCTTACTAGGCATTACCAACACACTTATTTCCCCCCTGTTTTCATTCATATTAATTATAAATCAAATATTATAATTTACAGATAAAATATAAATAAAAGTTTAATTTAACCAAAAATAGGATACTTCTATGTTAACACAAGTATAAAAAGCAGGTGATTCACGACGTATATATGAAACCCATCATACAGGGAACGATTTTTCAAAGGTTTGGTCCAAAAAGTGTGAAGAAACCGCGAATATACAATAGTCAGTAGTTGTCTTGCAGAGATCAATTGTGTTCGGCTTCTCAGTTTCAAATATTCTATACACTTTTAGTTAGGCCCGTGGGATGAGACTAAAGCATTTTCGCAGTAATTAGCGGCGCAAAACAGAAGAATCACAAAGAATAAACATTGATTTTATGTTAAGCTCAAAGGTCAATGATTTCACTTTATCATATCTCATGTTTAGTTCTTCCGCAAAATACGGATTTCGTTAACAAATACTCATCAACATGAAACCACGGACAATCTCAGCTCGTTTGTAAGTAGTAGACCCAATCACAAATCTCTTGGGAACATTTTACCTCCTTAACGGCGTGATTAGCGTTTTCGACATTTTTTCACGAGGGCAGAGCCCACACATCAGGCATTACAGTCAGAGTAACTGTCATGAACTTGGAATTAACTTTCTGCTAATGCTCCAGACCTGGTGGTGACAAGCAACTACAACGCTTGTTGGTCACTAATACACAGCGGAATCTAGTTCCTATCGAAATCTTAACAAAATGAGTTTATTTTCAAAAAGCATAAACGTAGTACACGAAATGTCAACATGGAAAACGCCCTTGAGCGAGAATAAAAAAATCTGTTTATTCGATGTTCTCGCATTCATCGACTCTGCTATACAACAAACTTCTCACAGTGATAAAATTAATTTCGATAAATATTCCGTGATCAAGGTACAAGCTGATTCTAAATGTACAATTATTGAATATTTCAAAGAAGATTGAAGATTTAGAGATTGTGTTTAGACTACATAGGAAGTGCGTTATAAGTGGACCCCCGGTTTGCTTTTGGCCAATTAACAACTTATTAAGTCAAATATTATTAATATAAAAGCAAAGCAAAACAAACACAAACAAATATCCATTCATCAAAATTTTAACATGAAAATAATGTCAAAAAAGTTTCTATACAATTTTAATTTTTTTTTTAATTTTAATACTTGTTATTATTGGCGTTTGAGAAAAAGTGACCCATGAGTGGACCCCTTATTTTTGTCCTAAAGTGGACCCCTCATTTTCCCAATGTTTCTTAAATTTTCTTCAAAAGTAGTTAATTATCCTTAAAATCACATACGTAATGGTCTTTTTCCACTCCTGAACACTCCACATGGGCCCAATCACTACACTTTCTGCACTTCACCCACTGTTCTCCGCTGGTATCACTTGAACAAAGCTGACTGCGAAACACGCATTCAGCATCTTCTTCGGTAGTGTCCTCACCCAGTCCAAGAAAATCCACCGCTGAAGAACCCGATGATAGAGAATCCAATATTTCGTTGTAAGAATCATCATCATCGTCAACTTTACACTTTCTACCTTGTGCAATGTTTGTTTGTGCTTCACCACTTCTTCTTCCCATATCTCGAGTTATTCCCCGTCCTCTTCCATTTCCTCTTCCTCGTCCTCTTCCACGGCCCATTCCTCTCCCTCTGTTCTCTTTTGATTCCTCCAAGCTCTTTTTATAGGGAGAGGATGTTATAATGCTAACAGAGGAGGGATTTCGTCCTCTCGTGGATATCTTATTGACATATTTTGGGACTGGTCGGATCTGGAAGGGACTAACATCACATGAATTTGAGGGGACAGGTGTATTGGTTGGTGTGAGTGAGATTGATGTTGACGGTTGGCAGGATGTTGGTGTTACTGGATTTGATTGATTGGGAGGAACTTCGTTTTCTTCTTGGGAACTAGATATTTCTTCACACTGGTCAGAGGAAATGCCATTAAGCGACTGCAAATTTTCATCTCTATCTCCATAAAGTAGCTTAACTTCTTGTGTCGCTTCAGAAATAAATACAGCCTCATTGAATATGTGTCTATTCGTTGGATAGATCCCTGTTACTTTAAAGCCATTCACTGCAATTGCTGCTGTTTAGCATTTAATGTAGGATTGCCCAAAAAGAACCACGACGTCGTGATTTGCTACAGCAGAGTTGTTTGTTAGCATAATCTGGCGTACTGCATCACTGTAATAAGTCTTCAGTGGCGATAAAAATGTTTTATCCAATGGTTGCATTTAGTGGGGTGGTGGCAGTGAGACAATGGTCACATTGTTTTCCCGTACCTTGTCTGTAACATCGATGTTTCGTGTATGGCTGTAATGCCCATCCAGAATCAGCAATACAGGCGAGTCTTTAGTCGGGTTGGTAGTTGCAACAACATGCTGGAACCATGCTGTAAACAAATGCGTCTGGATCCAACCACAAGGGTGACAATGAAACAGTGTTCCCGGAGGAGCTCCTTTTGTCAATTCTGCACTCGTGTTTTTTCGAGGGAAAGACGTAGTTGCCACCTACACTCATGCAAAACTATCACAGTTATTAACAAGCCCCTCTCAGCTTATATAAGACTTCCAATTTGGCGTATACCTCTTAGGCCAATCACTTGTGCAACTTTTGATTGCACGACTGCAAGTCCACTTTCATATACGTTAAATATCCTAGTTGGTGGATAATTGTGTTTTTTTTTTTTCAAAAAGGGCTTCAAGTAGATCAAAAATGAATTAACATTTTCGTTGGTGAATCCAACTGCCCTGGCAAAAGATGTGCCAGTAGGGTTACGAAAGAAGAGCCGTTGTTTGTGCCTCTTCCTTCATGAACAGTTTGTGTCACTTTCTTCCTGCCATGTCATCTGTTCTGCTAAAGGGATGCCTCGGGTTATTTCTCTCGGCTAACTGAAATGCCATCCTCCTTAAATCTTCCCGGGTCAATCCAAACAAATTGGCTGCCATTGCCAGACAGTGCTGCACAAGTTGCTCTTCTAACTCAGGAGTTAGAACAGTCTGACGACCCCACTTTGTGTTAGAAGCTTTATGAGAATTCCCATTCTTTTCGTTACTCAATCTCATCAACGTAGTTTTAGGAACAGAAAACTTTTTAGCTGCTTTTTTTCATCCCATCTTCTTATCATGCACTGCTCTTATGCCTTTTTCCTTGGAATCACCATTCCACTATCTTCCCTTCTGCACCCCTTTCTTCTTAATTATATCCATAGTTCGCCTCCTGAAAATGTAAGAAAATATACACATGTGCTTGTGTTTGTTTTGTTAAATAAAAAAACAGAGGGTCCGCCAGTGGCATGTGGTAACTCTTTGTGTAGGTCAGCTGTATCTCTAAACCTGAATGGTAATACTTTTCGTTTACTGCGTCATACCGGGCCACATACGCTGCGGAACTCGCAGCTAAAGGTTCCACCTGGCTGTTCGGATTTTGTCTCTTTGATGCCTAGAAGTGCGGCAGCGATAAGGAAAGTAATTTACGCATTTCGCATGCCTGGTCGCCTTTACACGCAAGGCACTGAACTGATGTGCAGTCTTTCTATCAGCAACTCGCCTCTGCGTGACTTTCAGCGGTGACTCCATGTTTGTTGTTTTACACAACAGTCTAATAAAGAAAAAGGCGTTGTTCACATCCCGAAACAACATTAGACCTACATATCATGAACTGTGGTTTTCATACCTAAATATAACCGCGAAAATGCCCATTTTAGGCATTTTAACTGTCCCATAATAGAATATAAGTTGAATAAATGGAAATGTAAAATGGAAAAATATCGTCGGACGTGTTACAATTATTACAAACTGTTCATAAACAGACACCATATAGGCACATGGAGTGGTATTTTTTTTTATTATATAATTCTTGGAGCTCTGCACAGCGCATGGCGACCTAGCCAGGCGGCACCCTTAACTTACTCAGAGGTGGTTACACATGATTCACTACATTGTAGAAGAAACCACACTGTCGCGTACTCAAACAAGGCTGAAATACACATGAAACTGATCCTACAATCACTTTGCATGCGTGTTACACATTAGCACTGTTCTGGAAGAAATAAAATCATTCTATACACACATTTCAAACATTTCAGTTTAGAAAACAGCCAGGGGCGCGGCGGTGGTCCCTTCATATAGCATGCTACGTTTGCCTCAGCGGGACTTGGCTGAGAAGTTCAAGATAAAAAAAATTCAATTACTATGTTATTTATGATACTCGCTTAAATATACAGTATTTATATACATATACTTTGAAACGGAAAAATTAATAAATTTTGCAGTGGCCTAAAGAAATAAACTTTGTTATAAGTTCTTTCTGGAACGCACAATTCTGATAAAAAAAAAAAGATTCAGCCTATACGTGCACGGAAAATTTGACGTGACGTAACACATACTGGTCGAAATTTCCTTGAATCGGACGACACAGAGAGAGCACCGCGTCAAAGGGGGCAAAGTGGCGCAATGGTATTTCCCAATGCGAAAGCCACGGGGGAGGCAGGCATTTTGTCGCTCAAACGCGGGCGAGACAATGACGTCATCGCGCGAGGGAGCCAGCCAGCGGCGTCGAATGGGGGCGTTTATTGGAAAAACAAACCTGTCCCAGAGCAAGCACATTGCCGCCCGCACGCGGACCCACAAATACTCGTACGTTTACAGTAGCCGCTGTTGTGAGACCGGTGATTGAATAGGCAGCAANCCACGACGTCGTGATTTGCTACAGCAGAGTTGTTTGTTAGCATAATCTGGCGTACTGCATCACTGTAATAAGTCTTCAGTGGCGATAAAAATGTTTTATCCAATGGTTGCATTTAGTGGGGTGGTGGCAGTGAGACAANCTGTAATAAGTCTTCAGTGGCGATAAAAATGTTTTATCCAATGGTTGCATTTAGTGGGGTGGTGGCAGTGAGACAACGGTGGCATTGTTTTCCCGTGCCTTGTCTGTAACATCGATGTTTCGTGTATGGCTGTAATGCCCATCCAGAATCAGCAATGCAGGCGAGTCTTTAGTCAGGTTGGTAGTTGCAACAAAATGCTGGAACCATGCTGTAAACAAATGCGTCTGGATCCAACCACAAGGGTGACAATGAAACAGTGTTCCCGGAGGAGCTCCTTTTGTCAATTCTGCACTCATGTTTTTTTCGAGGGATAGCCACCATAGGAGGGACGTAGTTGCCACCTACACTCATGCAAACTATCACAGTTATTAACGAGCCCCTCTCAGCTGATGTAAGACTTCCAATTTAGCATATACCTCTTAGGCCAATCACTTATGCAACTTTTGATTGCACGACTGCAAGTCCACTTTCATCTACGTTAAATATCCTGGTTGGTGGATAATTGTGTTTTTTCAAAAAGGGCATCAACGAGATCAAAAATGAATTAACATTTTCGTTGGTGAATCCAAATGCCCTGGCAAAGGATGTACTAGTAGGGTTACGAAAGAAGAGCCGTTGTTTGTGCCTCTTCATAAACAGTTTGAGCCACTTCCTTCCTGCCATGTCATCTGTTTTGCTAAAGGGATGCCTCAGGTTATTTCTCTCGGCTAACTGAAATGCCATCCTCCTTAAATCTTCCCGGGCCAATCCAAACAAATTGGCTTCCATTGACAGACAGTGCTGCACAAGTTGCTCTTCTAACTCAGGAGTTAGAACAGTCTGACGACCCCACTTTGTGTTAGAAGCTTTATGAGGATTCCCATTCGTTTCGTTACTCAATCTCATCAACGTAGTTTTAGGAACAGAAAACTTTTTAGCTGCTTTTTTTCATCCCATCTTCTTATCACGCACTGCTCTTATGCCTTTTTACTTGGAATCGCCATTCCACTATCTTCCCTTCTGCACCCTTTTCTTCTTAATTATATCCATAGTTCGCCTTCTGAAAATGTAAGAAAATATATACATGTGCTTGTGTTTGTTTTGTTAAATAAAAAAACAGAGGGTCCGCCAGTGGCATGTGGTAACTTTTTGTGTGGGTCAGCTGTATCTCTAAACCTGAATGGTGATACTTTTCGTTTACTGCGTCATTCCGGGCCGCATACGCTACGGGACTCGCTGTTAAAGATTCCACCTTGCTGTTCCGATTTTGTGTCTTTGATGCCTAGAAGTGCGGCAGCGATAAGAAAAGTAATCTATGCATTTCGCCTGCCTCGTCGCCTTTACACGCAAGGCACTGAACTGATGTGCAGTCTTTCTATCAGCAACTCGCCTCTGCGTGACTTTCAGCGGTGACTCCATGTTTGTTGTTTTACACAACAGTCTAATAAAGAAAAAGGCGTTGTTCACATCCCGAAACAACATTAGACCTACATATCATGAACTGTGGTTTTCATACCTAAATATAACCGCGAAAATGCCCATTTTAGGCATTTTAACTGTCCCATAATAGAATATAAGTTGAATAAATGGAAATGTAAAAAGGAAAAATACCGTCGGACGTGTTACAATTATTACAAACTGTTCATAAACAGACACCATATAGGCACATGGAGTGGTTTTTTATTTTTATTTTATAATTCTTGGAGCTCTGCACAGCGCATGGCGACCTAGCCAGGCGGCACCCTTAACTTACTCAGAGGTGGTTACACATGATTCACTACATTGTAGAAGAAACCACACTGTCACGTACTCAAACAAGGCTGAAATACACATGAAACTGATCCTACAATTACTTTGCATGCGTGTTACACATTAGCACTGTTCTGGAAGAAATAAAATCATTCTATACACACATTTCAAACATTTCAGTTTACAAAACAGCCAGAGGCGCGGCGGTGGTCCCTTCATATAGCATGCTACGTTTGCCTCAGCGGGACTTGGCTGAGAAGTTGAAGAATAAAAAATATTCAATTACTATGTCATTTATGATACTCGCTTAAATATACAGTATTTATATATATACTTTGAAACGGAAAAAAATTAATAAATTTTGCAGTGGCCTAAAGAAATAAACTTTGTTATAAGTTCTTTCTGGAACGCACGATTCTGATAAAAAAAAAGATTCAGCCTATACGTGTACGGAACATTTGACGTGACGTAACACATACTGGTCGATATTTCCTTGAATCGGACGACACAGAGAAAGCACCGCGTCAAAAGGGGCAAAGTGGCGCAATGGTATTTCCCAATGCGACAGCCACGGGGGAGGCAGGCATTTCGTCGCTCAAACGCGGGCGAGACAATGACGTCATCGCGCGAGGGAACCAGCCAGCGGCGCCGAATGGAGGCGTTTATTGGAAAAACAAACCTGTCCCAGAGCAAGCACATTGCCACCCGCACGCGGACCCACAAATACTCGTACGTTTACAGTAGCCGCTGTTGTGAGACCGGTGATTGAATAGGCAGCAATGGCCACCCTCCAAACCTCGCGCGTTCGGCCATGCGCGCTGTCCGATAAAAACACGCATCTTTTGTGTAGCCGTAGGCAACTGAGAACAGGCATGCTCGCGGATAGGTGGAAACAGAAAAAAGCAGCATTAACTTGATAGAATATATATGTTTTTTTTACTGTTGTTTCCGGGGTATAGAGAAGAGAGGATAACAAATTTCAATAAACTCGCTTCCGTGCTAAACANCGCGCTGTCCGATAAAAACACGCATCTTTTGTGTAGCCGTAGGCAACTGAGAACAGGCATGCTCGCGGATAGGTGAAAAGAGAAAAAAGCAGCATTAACTTGATAGAATATATATGTTTTTTTTTACTGTTGTTTCCGGGGTATAGAGAAGAGAGGATAACAAATTTCAATAAACTCGCTTCCGTGCTAAACACTGTTTTTCGAAAGACTAATTTGTTTTTGTTTCGGGACACTTTTTTCTCATCATCCCTTCTGACCTCCCTCACTCTAGCCTTCACCCTCATTCCCACCCCCGTTCCCCCCAAACTTTTACCCCTGCTCTGGCTGAGCTGTGTTTGTGTTTCGAGAGTATCTTGCTTCCGCTGCGCACACAAAAACAACTCCTGCAAACATTGCCAGCAAAAAAAAAAAATATATAAAAAAAATACCGCACAACACACCTTTCTGAAAAAAAAAAAATATCCAGGGAGGCACATGCCTTTTAGCGATAAACTAGCGAACTCTATACACACTCGCAGCAACCTAAGCGTGATTATATTTTTCTTCCGTGTTTTTTCCCCACCGTGAAAAAAAAGTTTCTATTTGACGCAGCCGCGCGAAAATTTTCGAATGTGCTCCAGGGTAGCTTCCTCGTTTGGTCGGGATTGTATTGGATGGTGGAGCGTCTGCCCCACGGGCTGGTTTGCAATGGGGCTGCAGCTGCTGGGTGATTTCCCAGATTTCAACATGTCAGCTCTTCCAGAGAAGGAAGCCAGCGCAGTGTTGCACGCAGTTACTTTACAGGAGAATGTGGAGTGAAATGGAAGGAAGAGGTTTGGGCGGCTCTATACATCGGGGTCTGTAGATCCGATTACGGCGAAGCGAGGTGTTGAGCAACACCGGAGTGTAAGGTTGGGGTAAAAGGGGAAACCCCTGAGAAATCCCACCGAGAAGCGGCATCGTCCGGCACGATTCTCAAGTACGAAAGTGCGGCAGCGACCCCGCCGGTAATCGAACCAAGGTTCGCATTGGTGGGAGGCGAGTGCTCTAGCCGCTGTGCCATCGCGGACCTGCCACAGCGTAATGCAAAGGTGATTCCGCACCCCCCTCCCAGAATTAAATGTATAAGCAAACAAAATTTTTTTTAAGCGTAAGCCCCTGCGCCACGACGCAATTTGCCGCAAAAGCTTCTACGAAACCTGCTATTCGATTATGCATGCGAGCAGATATGGAGGTTCCTATGGGATAACCTGTCTCACTACACTTGCTGCTACAGAAGTAAACGCGAGGGAATTTATTTTCATTTTACTTCAACTGTAAACATTTTGGCGGTTTTTTATTTAAAATTTAATTTTGTTTAGCTGTCTTATCGCTGGTTATCAAAACAAAAAAATAAATATAATTACAAGTATCGTCAATAACACACACTACCACCCTCTCTCGGATTGGCTACAATATCAATCTCGAAGGAAACCTTCCGCCGAAAATTGTCCACGACCAACTAAGAAAATGTCCATGAAAGCGGCCAACAGTCGGCTATATTTTCCATAGTACAATCCATACCAGCGTCCATGTAAACCCGCGTGGAATATTTCAAGGAAATTTCCGTCGAGACACATGGGTTTAACTTAACACTTTTATGTTTGTGCACGTTTACACACACTTGCGACAAGCTTGAGAGAGACGCCTGTATCAATCACTGCAAAAAAAAAAAAGTACTTTTGTTCGTCTCTTTTTTTTTCTGTACCACTTTCCACCGACCTGTTGATCAACAAACGTCCGCACAAGTTTACTTTTCTGCGAAAAAATTAATATTTAACTCTTTGTCAACCAACAGTGTTTGTCCTATCAACGTTTCCTTTTAAGTGCAATACAATACACAATCCATCTTGATAGATTGAGTAGCTGAACAAATGTTACTTTTATGTACAGTATATGATATTAATATCTGACGTACTGTAAGGGAAGAGACGATAACTATAACAGAAACTACGGAACTATATACATATGTATATCCGTGTGCATTTTACTTGCTACGGCAGGTAAATGTTCGTACAGCTGTTGCACCAGCTACGTACTTGGTTTTTTAAATTATTTTCCGAATTTCCATGATAATTTTGAGTTATCACACTGACAATATTTGTTCATAAAATTGAGTTCTTTATTTCCTCGTTAGTGTAGTTGTCTTCATTTCTTCGGAAGGAACGCTTCTTTCATACTACATTTCGAGTCACAAAAATCAAATTCGTTACTGCTGTGCCAGTAAAAATTAATTTACCCTCCAAAAATCTCTACTCGAACGTTGAATTAAATTCTAAACACTTTTTGTGTCCGTGCAAAAAAAAAAAGGTGTTACTTATAAACATATGTTATATTAAATTCCTCTTGAAAAACACCGCGTTTGTGCCCCTGATCGTCAGTCTTCTGCGTTTTTGAAAACACATTAGCTTGGAGTGATCCAGACTTTTCAAATTCATTGTCGCTCTTGATCGGCAGTTTTCTTTCTGGTGACGTCACAAGAATGTTTAAAGCAGAATCCACTAAAGAAGCGTGTAATATTTTACTGCGGAAGATATTCAAATGGATTTGTATATCAGGTCGATACCAAAGTTTCTTCAATAACGGTAAAAAAATAAAAAAAGTTTGAAATGAAGCATGGAGTCAAATAACAATAACAAAAAAAAATTTTCTTCTAAGGAACAAGGTAAATCGTATTTTGCTATTGGGGTGAACATCACTGAGATGGTTAGTATTCTGAAACTTCACCAGCGTTTGCCTAAGGAGGTCGATCAAATTATAATGAAGAGTAAGTAACATACGAAATCTAGCAGAGGAGGAAAAAAAGTATTACTGGCGGTTTTAATAAGATAATGATTTAGTTGTTTTTTTTTTTTCGTTTCGTGAGCAAAACCTCAAATAAGAAACTAGATTCGCTTGGAAATAGAGCAAATAAGCAAACAGTAAAAATAGAGGAAGAAAAGTATTTCCATTGAATATAATCCATTTGTCCTCTCTCGAATATAAGTTCGCATGAACTGAAGCATCACGAAACAACATACGCTGCCCAACAGAAATTTCGTGTATTTCGCTCGTTTAGTCCGTATACATTGTCGAATTTGTAGGACGTTGGGGTTACAGCAATAATTTCAAAATAATTTGTTATTCCTCAAGTATAATAGAATAAAGTACTCGTTTCTCCAATTCATTTTTTCGTATAAAAACCAAGTGGCTGAAAGACAAAATCGTTACATCAAATATTTCGTGATTATGTGCTGACAAAACACCTAATCATACCTCAAATGTTTTCCTCATCAACTTAATAATTATTATATTCACAGCTTCAGCTTATTATTGCCATTTTACTTTTGCACTTTAGGATTGAGTATCATATTTTCTTCCAGAACCAGCGCAGCAGCCGACTCTAGAGAATTTGTTGAGCATAAAAAATTATACTGTGAGAAATTAGTTTGTACAATACGGCATACTCCATAACATTACGGAACTCACTTTTGCAGTTGTCTGTAGCGCGTGTGCAGTTACCTTAACACGGTTCACCGCTTGTAACGGAGCTGGCGTTGTTATTGTCAGACGGCTATTCGCTACACTTCCTGGTTTCGTTAGCTGCGCTACGCTGGCTGGTTTCACTGTCAATTATCAGGCTCCCACATGTGAGGCTATCTTCACTAGCCAGTTTATAGTCTCGTTCGTATAACCTAAAATACTTCCTCTACTCTATCAAGAACCTGACTGCCACAATACATTTATGACAGTACCAAGAAATTATATCTGACCACCTTGTCCAAGAGTAGGGCGAGATTTTCTTGTCACGTGCCATATGTAAAGTATAGCTTAAGTTTGGCTAGCTTGGTACGGCTAGGGAAGGAACCGTGCCAGAAATAAACACGTTTATTTGGGTGTTGTAGTGATAAATAACGAAATAAACAAATGAGAACTGCTGCAGACAACGAAAATATTAATAACTTTCTTCGTATCCTACGCTAACTCTTTACCTGGCATCACTCATTTGAGAAAGGATGAAAAGTAAATACATGTCAAAAATAAAAAAAATTATATTATTAACAGTAACAAACATAGTAAGGAATCAGGATCAAAGGCCATCATTTTATAACGACATTATCACTTCTCGTGTACGAAATATAAATTAAAATTATAGCGTTAGTTGTTACGAATATAAAAATGTTTTAAAGGTTTTTGCATTAAATTAAATAAGTCGCCAAGTTGACTGGCAAAGTTTTGCATGGGCTATTGCAAAATAATGTAGATGAGTTAGGGGAATAAGGATTAATTGTATCAACAGCTCCATGCGTCGCACACAAAGGGGTTAAAGCTCGTATTTCTAAATAACACGCAAATGCTCTCTGTGTATATCAGCAAATTTTTTTAGACAAGTGATGGTATGTTCGTTAATGTTTATTTTTCCACTAAGCCGTTGAATGACAACATCACAATTATGCTACGTTTGATTCCTCTAAGAGTAAATTTTTTTTACAAACGGAAGCGAATTTTTTAATCTGATTTTATTGACCACCAAGTAGCGCTACGCCTACAGATTATTCACGATAAAGTGTTCTGTCTTATAGAATTTAAAACGTTTTATGTCTCATCAAAATATAGTTTTCAGATCTTTATCTTTATATATATATATACATACACGGATATTTACATACTTGTCAAAGTTCAAATTTGAGTAATTTTGCGACACGAATAAAATAAAGTTTTAAATTTAACGACGACACAAAATAAATTTACAAGGACTGTTTCAATAAATTTTATTCATGATGAGGAAATGTGCTTTAAAAAAAATTTAGAGACGAGTAAATATCAAAAGTTTAGCGCAAATTTTAAGAACGCCTTATCTGTGTTTTCGTGATAACGAAGATTTTTCGAAATTTATTTCTGGCTTTCTATTTTACAAATCAGTAATTTAATTCCTGCAAATGAATTATTTTTTATTACTGTTATCAAAGTACAATAAAATTCACTAAGATTTTGTTGGATTGGCGTCAGTTAAAAAATCTCTTAGTTTACAGGTGGCCAAAATACAATTAGGTCTGCCATAAAATTCCTGTCTTGCATCTCTTAATATCATTTTATAGGCCGTGGATTCAAATATGCGAAAGAACGTATTGGTCTTATATTATTAACTTTAGGAGGAAAAATAATTGACTCTCTGGGTACACCAATAAGAAGTTCAAAGCTGTTAACAATAGAATCTACATTGCACTGCACTTGCGGTATAAAAAGGACAGAACAAATTAACGTTAATTTTGACCTTACTTTAGTTAGGAGAAGCTTACAACAACTATTTTAATTGGGGAGATATTTTGGAAAATCATTCACGTCCACTCGCAGCTGAAAAAGTTGTGAGTCTACAAAGAAAAAAAAACCGTTTCTGAAGCCTGGTAAAGTTTATAGACGCGGTCTCTACTGTTGCTTGCTTTGCCAGGAAATGCCGACCTCTCGTACGGAAAGTTCAGACGTGGATACGTGGGTGTGATGCCCAAATTTGCAAGGAGTCTTCGAACTTATACAAACCGAGATTTATATTCAAAGATCTACATTTTTCAGAATACCTACATTTTCAACTGTGCAAGTTTCTGCAAGTAACGGTGAAAGGAGATTTTCTTCACAGTGACGTTCATAGATGCAAGGAGCAAGATGAGACAAAATCATTAGAAGGGATTAGTGATTTCCAGCTTTCACACAGAACGTCCTTTCAGCTCTGGCGGGGTAATTAAAGTTTCTAAAGGAAAAAAGGTATAAGATGGCTTATTTTTTATTTTATAACTTAGAAACATTCGTAACTAAATAATTTATCTGGATGAACTTCGCGACATTTATCGTTCAAACTTAAAATGCTCGCTTCGTAAGAAACTGTGGAAGTTGCGAAATTGCACAGTCCTCATATTCGCGGCGACTTGAATAATAAGGCGCGAAACATTTTCAGCTCCTTGGATAAAGAGTTTTCCACGATTTTACAAAGTACGCAAAAAAAAACTAAATCCACTAATCAGAGCAGATTTATCTCAAACTCGGGCGGTCTACGAGAAGATGTCAATGCTCTCGCGAGTCCTAAACTTTTCGCATTCTCTCCGCTGAACAGCAGAAACATTATCGCAGTCCTGCTCTCGGTGTATGGGATACCAGGCAGAAATTCCAGTTTATATTCTTCGGAATTTCTTCTCTGCGGGTAAGGGGGGAGGGGGGTAGAAAAAAAAGTGTTTTCTTGCGGGGGACGGGCAACGAACTTCCCGACGACAGCTCGGCAACAAACTTCTCTCCCTGCTCGCAATCCGTTTATTGTCTGCCTTCCGGAGACAGGAAGTTTTTCCAACCCAGCATCCCTGGTCCAGTCTATCTCAAAACTCGTGCGAAGGTCTTCCCGATGAATTCCTCCTCCCCATCCCCCTTGCCTACCTTCTCATACCGACCACCCTCACCACGGGCATCCATTGCATTGATCGGCGACCGGTCAGAATTTTACCGTAAACACAATTTATTTGAGAGGACTCCCCCCCCCCCCTGTACTGTAGGGGTGTAGCGTCCTGTTTTGATTTATTCATGTGATTTATGTGGCGGGCACGTCGGGACGAAGGGCTTAATTGATGGGGGACACACCGCGCGGCACTAGAGGGGGTAGGCGTGGGCTTTCCCATGGGGTGGAGCAGGGGTCGCGGTAATTTTCGCCTGCGATTACTTTCCTCTACTGTGCAGAAGTCTCCCTGTGCTGGGACGAGGCGTCTATCAGCTGCTGCCCGGGCGCCTTCGCGAGCAAAAATTAAATTTCAACGCATCAGTGAAACACGGGCACAACGCTTCATGAAATATAATCAGAAACTGTCAATTACAATAGTTAACGGACCGTATTTCAGGTTATTACATGTTTAGGGCAATGTGTGATCAAATTGTACTATTAACCATTTCGGATCTACTTTAATTTACGGTTTCAAAAGTTACAAAAAAAAAAGTTATGATCCGTGTTTTATTAGAGTCGACACAACGCTTGTTTCTTTTTCATGACAAGTGGGCTGTAGCATTTTTGTTTGCTGTAGTAATATGAACCAATCATCACCTAGACTATTGTAACGGCTCACTCCTGCACATGTTGGACTAATTTTTTTGTAGCATCGGAAGACAGTGGTGCAATTAAACTTCTAAAAGTTCAGATTATTATTTTGCCCGCGATAGTGAGGCAAATTGTGAGCCGGCCAAGGTTATGCTGCACCCCTCTTTGGGGGTGTAGCATGTTATACGAAACTTGTAAATAAATTGGACCAACAAAGTTTTTGGCTTGCTTTTGGGAAGTACGTTGTTATTTCTAATGAGTGGCAATAAATATGTGGGATGAGGATATAGCTTATTCATTTCGTTTCCGCATAATTTATTTGAAGAAAGAGGACAATAAAGAAATAACTCCAGTGACAATTGTTTTATTCCAGTCTCTGTCTCAGCCTTAATGTACAAACTTTTGTGTCAACAGAAAACTTACTAGTTATGACTCGTTTATATTTTGTCGGATCCGTCGAGTTGCGCCACATATGTCCTGAGAATACTTTAGTTATTAGCCGAGGTAAAATGAAGATTTATTTGGTGCAGCAATTCTAGATAAATATACGATTACGAAATTATATTAACTGTCATTAAAACCTGCAAAAAAGTAACAACCAAAATATTATATTGGTAACACAGTTTATGAATTAGCCAATCGCAGGGAGATGATTAACCATTGAATCTGGCTGTATACAGTACCGGTCACAAATAACGCTACACGATTGTGTACAGTTCGCCTGAATGGGTAGAACTCAACATACAGCTGTACTTGCTTGTTTCCACCAACTTGCAAGGTCTCCAAGTAGGGATTAAAAAAAAAATTATTTAATACAAATATACTTTAAATTTATGAAACAATCTTTATATGTGCTAATGTTCTTTAATTATTAATGCTTATTTCCATTTAATGATGAGAAATAAATAACTTTTTAAAAATAATAGTGCATGGCGTACCTAACTTCGAATACACGTTTATTGAGACATTTTGAAAGCTACGTCATGTGTAAAAATAATCACTTCCATGGAGCAAACGTCGATGAAGTGACACTGTTAAAGCATTAGAAGCAAAAGTATATTACTGTTGCTACGATTATGACTCTAATGCAAGTAAAGTGAAAAATAAATGGGTTTCAGTTGCAGCTAATACAAACACTATAACTAACTCTGATGAGACGGTACTACCTGGCATTATTTTCGTAAATGGCTGCCAACTGTTTTTATTCCACTCAGTGCTCACATGTGAATGTGAGTATGATTCGTAACTGCCTACGGACCGGTGCATAGTGGGGCAGATCACCGCGAAAACCTGGCATTAATTAATATTTCCCGATATTCATTGATTTTAAACTACAATCCATTATTACATGAATAAATGGGTGAATGTAAGTAAAACACATATGAATAGCGTAATTACAAACATATTTATTGCTTTAAATAATTCTGCAATTAAGTGCAGTAGTTTAGACAGGAAGCGTTAATAAACAACAGCCTTTGGCAGAGAGGATAATCAATATGTGTGCCAACGTTTTTCGTATAATACGTATTTTAGCCAAGTTATAATGTACAAAATAGACAAAAAATATGTTTTATTGTGTTGGAAATAATTTTAATCTTCCTTTACACGCGCTTTGTCAGCAGCACCACGAAATGTCCAGTTTTACAGCGGTAACTTGTAAGCAACGTGCAGAAGGCATTCAAGGAATCTAACCCATCCTTGCTTTACGTGACATGTTGTCAATCATTTCAAAGTTATGAAAATCTTTAGATGCAAGAAAGAACACATGCGTAGCATCTTTGGGTTGATTTACTGTCTCTCAGATAATTACGAATCTTTCCATCCACCATGGCGAGAAGAAGACGATGCCGTACGTTAACCACTTTACCTTTTGAACAGTATACAGACGGTTGTAAGTCGCCAGTTTGTTCCTGCATATAAGCATTTTTGGCGGAAATAAAATGGACAGATTCCCTTGCAAACTGAAATTTCACCGGACGAAAAAAACTGTTGGAAGAGAGCCGTGGGATTTGCCAAATCTTATAATGTCCTGATTCCGTATGGCTCATTAACTGAACTGGTACCAGTGTTGTTACAAAAACACTGCTGTCACCAGTACACTCTTCGCTGCCAAGTGTTTGCTTGTACTGTACTAACTGTTTCCGGATGAACCATCAAATCCCTACTTACTAACCAACAAAACATACTCTAGCTCTTCAACACGTAACGATTGCAGCGCATCTTTTAGACATGACAGCAATCTCGTAACGGTATGGTCTAAAAGCGCCTGCAGTTTTATTTCTACTGTCGATTGTATGGCGGGCATGTAATCCGCACAAGTGTATCATGCTCTTTTCTACTCCTGAATCACTTTAAAAAACGGGAGTCGGGTTTTGTCTTTAAATCTTATAATGTGGTAGTGGGGGCAAGTTAGTTTAACATCTACGATCATAACAAGAACTTCTTCTATCAACATATTCTCTGAATGCACTCTCTCAGAACATTTATAAGCCTCCCTATATCTCGCTGCACACACAGGTGTCGCCGATGTTATATATTTTGGAATCTTTGAGGATTCCAGATGCCCGGAAGCACGCATACTTACCTGCGTAGCATAGGTAAATTCCTCCAATGACCACATTTTTCTCACTTCTTCCGTTTTATTTCACTTTGTCCTCTCCGATGACTCAGGAAAGAGCTGCTTCGGGCGACCGCAACGAACGTTACCCCTCACGGAATCGTTAAATGTGAACGTGACAGAACCTTCTAGCCACACTTTGTTTTGGTGAAGAAACCTGCCAGCAATTCTATTAGCACAGTTCCACATTTTTTTTTTTAACTGCAAAGCGAACAATGAAAATACCTGGTTTAGTCCTGGAAGTTCCTGTTCGGGGCAGCTTGTCCTCTTCACAATAATATTCTTGGGGCTTTTCAACTTTATCTCCACTGTCTTCCATGGCGTATCTTGCATTATCTCAAATAACTCTTGCCTGGGAAAGCTCATTAAGCTTCCCTGGTCGGAACTTGCAAGGGACACAAAAAAACGCTGCGTAAATAGATGTGACATTTGAAAGATAAAGTCTAAAATCAATTAATAGGGCAAAAACTGCCATGGTTTTATTATTGAATCATAAACGCAAATGATAAACGAAAATTACAGTGAAAAGAGAATGACGCAGTAAATGTTAGAACACAACTAAAATCTTCCGTGAAATCTGCTTTCATCCTTTGCAATGCAATTTCATGGAAAGGTCTGTGTTATCCCATTTTCATGATATTCGAAATTAAATAAAACATGTGGTTTTTTGCTTACTAGTAGAGTAGAACTATCTTCCATGTTAGCTTCATTCGGAAATCCTGTAAACTGTAGGAGCAGGACAGCCGTAAAGTCGTACGCACGTTCAGACGCGTGCAGCACACGCCAGCCTTGTCTAATCGCGGTGACAGGTTGACATTTGTTGCATCATATCCTCTCATATTCGCTGCCAAGCAAGGCCTCCCGGTAACTCACGTTTCATTTTTTCAATTTATGCCAGGTTTTGAGGTCATCTGCCTCACTATGCGTTGGCTTGGTTCCTTGTAAAGTCAAGTTATGGGACATTCCGCGCTGGGTAGTGTTTTTAAGCCACTCAACAGCTCTACGGTCGAACTGCAGTGGGCCCGACTGCTAAATGTGTTCATTGTAAACGTCGATTGAATTTCATTTCTCTGTGCACGTAACTAAATTACATGTGATTCTTTGCGCTGATACGACTTACGAATGGGACATTTTTGTTGGATTCTGTGACGCAAGGCCTCGTAATTTTTACTAACTTGCTGGAAGATATTACCGGAAGATAACTCACTAGCATTTTAACCCGTGGCCCCAATTCAGTTCTACGACAATCAGAGTATTTTGCAGTATTAGTCATGTCACGTGTCATTTAAAACATAACCTCGCTTCGGGAACTTTGTAAGTTTGAGAATTGCGTTATCAATTGCCAACACTTTTAGTGAATCTTTTATTTGCATAACGTGGATCTCTCCTTTAATCCGAATGGAGTTATGCATCACCCGCAGGACTGGAGTTGCAAAAAGAGTTATAAATTATCAACCACTTTTGAAGAGGAAAAGTTTAGTTCCTTGGAAATAAGTTTTAGTAAACTAAAATATGCAAACACCAAATAATTCATTACTAACGTCAGTACCCATCACATACACTACTAGTAAGTTGGTGTTTGCTGCAAGTGCCACTGTGTTGTGCCTAGTTAGCAAATGGTTCTTCGTGTTATCATGCAACTAAGGTAATGAGGTAGCACGCTACCACAAGCCGCAAGGAGAGCGAACGATCGTACAACACCCATGGCAGCAGGCACAGCGGATGGAGAACCACAGGGATAACAATTGCGCGTGTTCGGTACTCCATCTAGGGGGAGTCCGCTTCTCCGATTATCAGAAGCTGTGGCAGGGGAAAACACAGAATACACAGCCATATCCAGAGCATTATACATCACGTGCATAGTACGTTTTGCAACTCCGCTGCAGACAACCATCTGCCAGAGGAGGCAGTCCGAGTCCACACTTTGTAGGGAGTTCACCAACTTGACGGAGATGAATCGATCGCGTGCCACAGGCTTTCGTCCTGCCACAAATGGAATGATGGAGGGAATGCACAGGCTGCTCAAGGCAGCCGTACTTTGCCGCGTGACAGAATGTTGGGCGGACGTTCTGCCTTCCTTACTCAGAGCAGCATGGTAGTAAGATATCCATTCCACTGCAGCTGACTTGGTTAATGGGCGACCACTATGTTTGCATGGAGAGATTCTGGTCGCCCACACGAGAGCCCAACATCTGGATGCCAGGGATATTTTAAAGGAAATCGTATGTGGATGACACTAGTGCGGCGAGCAAAAAGTGTACGTTTTGCAAGGAACTAGCAACAGTTGAGGAAGTTTTCGTCCACTGCGAGGGGCCTCAAGGGTGTCTACACCTTTCTTACGTACGCCCATTACCAGTTATCAGACGGATATAGAAAATAGCAACTCTCCAAGTGCATTTTTGGCATACCACTGTTTCCGTAGAGTAGTGGTTTACCACCTTTTCAAATGCATTGCTCCTCTGGCCAACGTAATATTTTCCGCGGCTACTCTACGAAATATCTAATAATAACCATCATTTTTGTCATTTAATTTAACTGTTTTTATAATAGAAACTTTGAAA
The DNA here is from genome assembly GCA_002778355.1 of Clitarchus hookeri. NCBI lineage: Eukaryota > Metazoa > Arthropoda > Insecta > Phasmatodea > Phasmatidae > Clitarchus > Clitarchus hookeri. The sequence continues at coordinate 57,427 of NQII01005505.1, forward strand.
TAGTTTTTAAATAAAAATTAAATTGCTTAATTTGTTTTAAGTTTTACCATTGAAGGCATTCACACAATTCACACAGAAATATACAGGCTGTTCAGAAATTAAATGCCCAAACTATGTGAGGTGATTCCTCATGAAAAAAAGTCGAAAATCTATACGACACCATATACCTAAACCAAATATTAAAGGAGATATGAACCTATGAATATTGGGTTTTGAAAACTAATTTTTGCCGAATGCCTCGTACAACGCCTACAAAGTCCGCAGCAAAAAGGTGACTTATGCTTCCCATGCTGCAGACACACATGCGTAATGCTGTCCGTCCTCGGTCTGTGCGCACTGTTCGGCTTGAGGAAGTGATACGTCAGCACATCAATTAAATGCCTGCCATTAGTACACACTCCATAGTGCGTCAAATGGGCGAATCCCATTCAACCATGTGGGAAGTACAGTGGGTAAATCGCCATCATCCCTACTGCTGGCAGAAAGTACAAGGCATTAAGTGAAAATACGTTTTCAAAACTCGATTTTCAGAGGCTATATATTTTCGACTTACTTTTTCATAACAAATCACCTCCCGCAGTTTGGGCGTTTAATTTCCGAACATTCTGTATAGGGCCTATCTACTGGAAAGAAAATATGTCTTAACTGCCAGCGCGAGTTTTTAACTTTTATTTTGAGCTCCGTTGTGTATCACTCCATAAGGAACGAAATGGCGAAATTCATAGCGGAGTCAAACGTAAAGTCACATGCCAACAGTTAGTACGGCATACTAGACCATTGTGGTAGACCGTCTGAAGCTGGAATATACTACCCGTGACCACCTGCCGGATGACTCCAACAAGGCATATCCTGCCACAAAGCCGGGAACACCTCCACTTCCCCTGGTTCCAAACGACACACTCCCTTGCTCTCCTGCCTCAACTACGAGATCCGATCGATACGTCAGCTTCCCCGGCCGTCTCTAGGGTGGATTTTCGTAATGTGGGTCCATCACTGGAAGGGTAGGGACGTAGTGGCACGTCAATACAGGTCACAAGTATGGCGCATGGAGGCAGGGAGTCTCTTCACGGTGACTGGTAGGAAGGATCCTCACGCCAGCAGTACCTATTAAGTTCCAGCTACACTGTTAAATACTCCCGTAAATTCACGAAAATGTAGAGTTAATATACGGAAACACTCTCCGTAATAAAAAATACCGGAATGAGCTCCGTATGTACAAAATACGGGACCTCTCCGTATTGGTATTGGAAACGAAAAATGCTGAGACTACGAGAAGCCTTTTGTGCCGCTGGAGTCAAAGTTATCGTTCTTGCGGCAGCTGCTTTACTCGCGCCACTTAAACTTTGTTTCTTCAAACGTCGAAAAGTACGACGATCAACTTGTATAGTCCATTTACGGTTACTTCCAACTTTTCTGAAGCCCTGTTAGAGTTATACTTGCAGGGTTTTCCTCAGCTTCATGCAAACAAAGTTTAACTAAGTCTATAAAATTACACCAGAGGGACAACGCACAGCATTCGTGCGCACTCACTTCAATGACATTTTGCATAAGAACGGTTTCTTACTATTAACCATTACTATAAACTGAAAAAGCTACTTGTGTTGCTGAGAAAACGTACGCCTATGACATAAATTGTCATAATAGCATGGTAGCTGAATAAATGCAGTTGTAGTCTGACGTAATTTTGATTCTGGTTCAAATGCCATTGTAGTCAAAAATATTTAACGTTTTAAAAGGTTTTTTTATGTACAGTAAAACACCCGCATAACGAAAAGTATAATTTTATTTTGTAATACCCTANACGTTTTAAAAGGTTTTTTTATGTACAGTAAAACACCCGCATAACGAAAAGTATAATTTTATTTTGTAATACCCTATAATGAACAGGAAATTTAGAAAACTAAGTATCAAATTTTTGGACTGGTTCCGTGAACTCACGGAAAGTTCTGTTTGNTAATGAACAGGAAATTTAGAAAACTAAGTATCAAATTTTTGGACTGGTTCCGTGAACTCACGGAAAGTTCTGTTTGTAAATTGAGTAGAACGTATATTATTAAAGAAATCGTAGTATCCGTAGTTTTACGAATATTTTCAGGGTATTACTTTACCAGTGTTTTTTCCCGTAATTTCTTGGGTTTTTTTTTCTAACGGTTTATAGGTAGACATTCCAGCCCTGGCGTGGGGCCTGAAACAAATAATCAGCAAGACAGTACTGAGTAGTGGGTCTAGCAGGTCAGTTGTACTTATCTGTAGTGCTCAGGACGGGAATTGTATTACCACATAGCCTATGCTGCTGGCGTTTCATTTACGTGTTAGTAAATTCTATTCGCAGTATCTTCACACTTTTTGAATCAAACCTTTGACAAATCACCCCATGTAATAGGTGTTCGTTTGTTCCTTTAATATGCCATGTNTCACACTTTTTGAATCAAACCTTTGACAAATCACCCCATGTAATAGGTGTTCGTTTGTTCCTTTAATATGCCATGTATCACATGCGTTTTATACTTCATAAAACATCCAATTACATGATTTTTTTTTTTTAAACTGAACTCTAACCTACATTTCATCTGTAAATCGTAATATTTCGTTTGTAAGTAATATGAATNTTTTTTTTTTTTAAACTGAACTCTAACCTACATTTCATCTGTAAATCGTAATATTTCGTTTGTAAGTAATATGAATAAAAACTGAGACAAAATAAATGTTTTGAAAATGCCTAATACGAAGTAGTTGTCATGCAAAAATGTATTAGGCTGTGTGCGCACGAATGCGGTGAGTTGTCTCTTTGGCGTAATTTCTTAAATTTGGTTGAGTTTGGTTTGCACGAGGCGCAGGGATAGCCTGAAAGTAGAACTATAGCAAGTCTTCAGGCATTTTGGAAGTTACTATATCCTAGCAGCTATAGGTAATTTTGGTGGTAGACCATCTGCCATGTCATTTAGCACGAAAAGGCATGCGTATGACGAAGTGCGCGTTATCCATGCCTAACAGCAAGGAAAGAATAAGCATTCACGAAGGATGTCGCCCATTGTATTTGAAGTGTTATATGTGTATATGCATGAACTAGGTGAAACGGGATAGTGGACAATTACGGAATAAACTTGCGAAGGGATCGGGAGCACCCCGAGAAAACAAACATCGAAATCCAAAACCTCTTAAACGTTTGAAAAATCTGGACTCGGATCTTTCGGGAACTGAGTCGATATCGTGTGGGTGGAAGGCCGGCACTAAGACTACAAACAAAAAATTGATATTTCAGCTTCCAAACATGCTTTGTAGTTAATCAAGCATTTCGGAAAGCAACCTCCCAGAAAAAAAAATATTTCTACCAGTAAGCACACACACAATATGCTTTGTGATTTCGTCGACAAACTTCATGAGGATGTTATTTATATAAGCATTGTGGGATGGATATATATATATGTATATGTATATATATATGTATATATATATGTATATATATATATATATACGTTTCAAGTAGTGTAGTACAGAATTATTTAAATAACAGTTCCTATAACTTATACGTGCGTCAAAACCATACGTTAACATAAAGCAAATGCCTTAAGTTACCGGTACAAATGTCTATAATATTACTAAGCATATGTACATGATACATTTTTTACTCTTAATATTCTCCATACCTTCTAAATTATGCATCAACCAATCCCACTTTTGCACCTGCAAGGACAGTAGTTCNTGATACATTTTTTACTCTTAATATTCTCCATACCTTCTAAATTATGCATCAACCAATCCCACTTTTGCACCTGCAAGGACAGTAGTTCCCAAACTTTTTTTAATTGCAATACGTACTAATGAAAATTGTTTACCGGTTTGGTGACCCAAAACATTTATTTATATAAGTNTCCCAAACTTTTTTTAATTGCAATACGTACTAATGAAAATTGTTTACCGGTTTGGTGACCCAAAACATTTATTTATTTAAAGTGTAATTTATCTTTTTTAAAAATTAAATTAATTTAACAAATAGAACATAATTAATATTAAATGAAGTTTAATCACAAAAATAAATTAAGCACCATTATATTTGTGATTATGAAAAGTAGGTTTTAGTAGGTACCACGGTGTTGCTTGATATTATGGGAAAGTTAATCAAAGTTCGGAGTTGTGTTGAGAGAGCACAGCGCAGGTCATGAAGACGATACAAACTGTTCCTTACATAAGTCTTGAACGCCACAAGAGTGGAGAATTCTTGTTCACAGAGGTATTTAGTGGGAGTAAGAATAGGTTTATTATCCTACTGGGTTGTAAACTTTGAAAATGAAAGAAAGCCTTTTGAAATTCTGGCTCTACATTACTTCCTTTAAGATCAAATTTTTCTTCATTACTATTATCTGGTATAATAAAAAGAAGATTACGGCTTGTTCGAAAATAATACTCTAATATAACAAAAAAAAAAAAAAAAACGTTTTAACTCATTTTTCAATAAGCGAAAATTTTATTTATATTTTTTATTTATGCTCGTGCTTATACATATTGTGACAAAATAGATAATATTACTGTTATTGTAAAGAAATAAGCCTTATTAATTTCTTCAATTATCGTCCATGCATAAAATATAATTTTACTATTATTATGTTGTGTTTGATAAAACTTCAGCTGTACCACGGGTGTGCTTAATACTTTTTTTTATACCGTTGTTCTAATAAGCAAAACAGGAGCACGCCCATAATGTCTGCTTTTAGTAGGGAACCCTAGGCTACTCAGGATTCCGCCTTCCTTGTGTCGAACGAGAGTAACTATGGGTGCTCAAGTTTGTGACACGAAGGTACTACAAAACAATTTACTCATGTAAGATTAGTGTTCGAATAAATTTATTTCATTATTTTATTTTGCCCACTTGAATTACGAAATAAGGACCGCTATTCCTCCTCCCCTCCAACCACAAACTACCACCAAAATATAAGCGTTCCCGAACTCCTTACACCCTTGTTTTAGGTTATGAATGGTTCTTACTTCTACAGACGAACATGAAGTCTACGTGTCATAAAATGTGTTACTTGCAACACTTGAAACCATAAATTAAATTGGATCTGAAGGGATTAGGGTGGGGGGGGATGGGACATAAAATAAAGCTGTAAAGATTACTCGTATTTCATAATTTTCTGGAAGCGAATAAAGAAAAACTAATAAACGGCAATCCCACGGAATTGTTTTTACTAACTACGAGAGCAAATATCTTACCAGAGTGATCTATTTCTGCCGTGCTGTTTCTGACGCCGTAAATTATCTTATCTTGGCGCAAGATATTATGCGAAATAAATGCATCAGTATTGTTAAATAGATGCTCACAAATTTGGCTAAAACAGTTATCTACGATTGCCATTTTTAGTTTTTCTATGTTTGTTTCTAAAAACCTGTTGACTTTATTTGACGTATCTGGAGTTTATTCATATCCCTTACTGTTTCAACCGGTTCAGTAACGTATTATTTTCTGAGTTCAGAATTTGCATTCGCGTAATATTTTTGTAGAGTCTATTTACGGTTACTTCCAAAGTTTCTGAAGCCCTGCTGAAGTTCTACTTTCAGGAAATTCCCCCGTCTTATGCAAACGAAGCTTAACCGAGTCTAGGAAATTACACCAAAGTGATAGCGCACCGCATTCGTACACACTCAGTGTGATCATATTTTATATAAGAACGATTTCTTATCAGGCATTGCCAGTACTCCTATTTACTTCCTGTTTTTGGTTCATATTTAATACAAATTAAATATTATAACTTATGGATAAAAATTAGTAAAGGTTCAATTGAACCAAAAAAAATGGTATTTTTATGTTTATAGAAGTATAAAGCACCTATGATACACAACTTATTTAGGAAACAAGCTATCACGTCGTGCGTGGTGTGTTTCTTCAAAGGTTTGACTCAAAAAGTGTGAAGAAGCCGCGAATAGGCTGTACGCGCTGTACTCGTGTGCAGCGTTCTCCTTACAAGCAGTGAACAGCGTACTGCGTGCTCCATGATACTGACATTAACCATTCACTTCATGGAGGCATAGGAAATCGCACAACTCAGATTAGCCACGAGGAAGAGTGGGCACTGATTTCTCGCTGTGCTCAGCGTCGGTAAGTACCATTCATACGTTAACGTGATCGTGTACACGGTGACAGAACGAGTTTTAAAACCGTAACTTTGGCGCGTTCTTCAGCTGCTTCCCTCTTGGACGGACGGGCAGTCGAAGAGAGAGCGCCCACCTGGAACGTCTCTAGACACCGTAGTTCGGAGACCTTCGCGCAACGTGCTTCTCCGCAGCTCGCAGGGTGCCAGCGTTAGTTTGCATCGATTACCGATCGACAGCTTGGCCCAGGCAGGAGGGCACGTCGGCAAGAAACTGATGTTGAGNTGCCAGCGTTAGTTTGCATCGATTACCGATCGACAGCTTGGCCCAGGCAGGAGGGCACGTCGGCAAGAAACTGATGGCGGGGCGGGGGGACGAGTGCCTCCAGCGGTTCTTTCATAGGCGAGATCACATTTTCAATAATGACACATCGATTTCCTCTCGTTTCGGCAGGCCGGGGCGAAGAAGAAAGCTTTCACGTTGGAAATTCCCCTCATATTTCCGACGGTAGTTCGGACCTTCCGCTATTGGTCGGTATACACTTTTGGGTCTCGACTGGCAGGCACGGCGCCATATTCTATCATCCACGAGTATCGGAAATCGCATAGCATGACGAGCCTGATAAAAGATATTGTATGTTGTTGTTGTGTTTCCTCCATAAAAGTTTGCACGTCAACATTCCAGCCAACCATGCTTAGTATTGAAAGATAAAAAAGTTCACCGCCACAAAAACTCGTCATATATTTTCAGCTACTACGTCTAATTACTACGAGGATATAATTTAATGCAACTCTAAGACAAACCATGATCTTATTCTAGGGGATGAAGGAGAGAGAAATTTCGTTTTAAGGAACTGAACCTGTATCTGCCAGAAATGAGTATGGAAAGCTTCTTGGCAAAAACAACCCTCCCCCCACCCCCGACCTCATGGAAACCAAACACGCTGCTTTATCACCACGTTTACTCTGAACACTTAAGACTGCACACTTATAAAGTACTGCACACTTTGTATATAAAGTAATTCTTAATGTCTCTCTATTAGTTATAGTAACTTAATTCACACTCATTATTAACATATGTTCAGTCTGTCTGTTGTCATCATTTGAAATGTGTTACACTTACACATCCAGCTCAATATAGTGCCGCCTGCCAGTCACTCTCCACTGTACTGGCGCCTGCTGTCCGCAGACTTCACTCCATATGGTCACTCTCATCACCGCTTCGCTGTCTTGTCGCTGAGGGGTGCACAATCTTCCAGACTCTCAACTCTCCAACTCTCTACAATTGTTGGCTCGGAGGTACGTCGCGCTTCAATAATCCCAGTCGCCCGATATGGAAGGTTCCCCTCATCACGAGTCTCGCTGCGAGAACCAAGCTCATTGAATCAGACATTTCTTTCTTTCAGATAAACGCAGAAATGCAATCCACGGAAGGTCAGGAGCGCGGGCAGGCTTATCGCGGCGACACGCGGTGGCTACTTTTGTAATCGCCGTCGTCCGCCTCTTACATAACAACTCTGGCTTTCAAACATTCCTTCTCTTTCGCGAGCAGGACGGCGCAAGGGAATGCGAAAAATGAAGCTCTTTTACGTGTAACTGAACATGGAAAGTACGATNTTTCGCGAGCAGGACGGCGCAAGGGAATGCGAAAAATGAAGCTCTTTTACGTGTAACTGAACATGGAAAGTACGATTAAGTGCAATGTTAATGAGATTCACATTTTAGAAAAACTGAGAATCAAGTAGTTGTCTGTTAGTTCCTTTTAGATAAGTATAAGTTCAGATGCACAAATAGAAATAATATGAAGTCACGTTTAACTGTTTAATTCACACCANCCTTTTAGATAAGTATAAGTTCAGATGCACAAATAGAAATAATATGAAGTCACGTTTAACTGTTTAATTCACACCATACTGATAGGCGCCAAAATTGATTTCTACGAACAGTTTATTTGATACTGAAACGATGCTATGTGTGTAGTATGATTATTATATTTGGACGATGAATTATGTTTTTTCCAAAATGCATTTGTAATTTTTTCCCCAGTTTTAATTACGCATGCAGTAAGTAAAAAAAAATAATTTTTTTCAAATTAACATTCAATAACGGTCGGTAGCAATAAACGGCAACTGAAATAAATGTTTTCATTAAAATCTAAAAATAATTCACGCTTTAATATCGTTTCAACAGAGTATTAAATATCATTAAAATGCACAGTCATATTGCGTACATAAATATTTCTAACAGAGGAAAATGTTGCCATACTTAAAAATTATATAACACGCATGAATAAAACATTAGTATTTGAGTTTTGAGGAAACCTACAATTTATGACAGTAATGAACAAATATAAAAAAAAAAAATTTAAGTGATTCAGCATTGGATAATCTGTTATAATGGGCTTATTTCATTCAAGGATTTACACTTTTCAAAGAACTCCCATTTTCCCATATTTTTTTCCCATTGCAAGTATCCTTCTGCAGCCACATAAAACATTTTCATTAACATAATAAATAGTACCCATACGTTATAGCGAAACCGTCAAATTGTTTGGGACATGAGCACTTTGTTACTGTCCAAAGTCCTAACTTGAAAGTGCGCAAAAATCTTACATATACGAACTAATCACAGTGATAAAACCTAAATACGCCCTTTTTAAAGACGCCAAAGCCCGGAACATTATTTAATAATTCGCGGTCTAAACTATTATAATTTTACTGAAAGAACACACTAACAAAAAATCTGTCTGCAGAAACCAAACTTTTGTATCCTTAATACGCATAAACAGTTTATATAGCAACAGAAACCANCAAAAAATCTGTCTGCAGAAACCAAACTTTTGTATCCTTAATACGCATAAACAGTTTATATAGCAACAGAAACCATGTGGTATTTCCATACCATTTAAGAATTATTGTGCTAGTTGGTAATACTAACCGAATTGGTAGCGTTGTCGTGGAGTCTCGGTAAGATAATACATGTTCCAATTTTTGGGCATTAGTTCAAAACTCCGTCGGACATACTCTTTTTGCAATTGGATACCGATTACAACTTTACGTTAAGAAGTAAACATATAATGCAATGTGTCTACAGTTGCGTGAATACTAAAAAATAATATTAATATTTTTGTGACTTAAAATTATTATTGTATAATATTTAACATACGTGCATCAAACGGCCAACATAAATAAATCAATATTAATAAGTACTAGATTTTAATCAGCCTACACAAGTTGCCGACTTACAGCAGTTCTATGATTGTGGTTCATGTGTACTACAAGCCATGCGCTTATCTGCGCAATCAGCCCAGTTCTAGTACGCAAACTGCTGCCGCGTTATACGAAACTTCCATGCCGGCTCGCATAGCGACTGTTGTGCCGTCTCGCCCACCAGGCCTTGTAAGTTCCATGTTGAAAAGGAACGTGAATTGGCTTTTACACATTGCACGTTTTCAGCGGAGATGCTGCGCGACCGGCCGGCCGGGTTTCCGGTCAGTTTCCCACTTCCTTCGCCAGGACTTAAGTTAATATTACTCAGATTGGGAAGATCGATGCTTTTAGTTTGGCAACTAACATTTTTTACCACTAGGTAAGCGCTAGTGTCGCATGTGTGCCAGATTTCTCAATTTTCTACGTTACAAAAAAAAAAAA
>NQII01005505.1:67396-127353 GCA_002778355.1 Clitarchus hookeri
TTTTTGACGTGACAACGTCTTAAATTAGGTTGCGGCTGGGAGTCACTTATGAAAAAGTGTAACGCTCGGTAACGTTACGATGAGTCACCGAACGAGAGAGAGGCCCGCCGAATGCCTTGCGTCTCTCTCCCACTCAACTATGATCGGTCTGCCGCGCGCGCAGCACTACGTTGTCACGTAAAATCTTCGCCCGTAAAACCGACTTTACAGGCAACCATTTTTTACCACTAGGTAAGCGCTAGTGTCGCATGTGTGCCAGATTTCTCAATTTTCTACGTTACAAAAAAAAAAAAGGAAATGATTGCAATAATCATAATTAAAATGTGAAATAACTTCGTAGCTAACTAAAATCTTTCTNAAAAAAAAAAAAGGAAATGATTGCAATAATCATAATTAAAATGTGAAATAACTTCGTAGCTAACTAAAATCTTTCTTTTTTTATTAATGCACACCTAGCGGTGAAAATTTTTCCTATGATAAAATTTCCCATAATAAAACTAGTTTTGTTCCTTACCTGAGTGAATTTAACCTTACCAGAACCGACCTTAATTCACCTGGTCGCCACATGATGGCGCTGACTCCACTGGAACTGTGGGTAGTTGCTCCTGCAAAGACATGAAGCCACGTCGAGAAAACGAGTGGAGAGTGGAGAGTGGAGAGATTTGGGCGGCTCTTAACATCGGGGTCTTGAGAAACGACGAGGGTGATTGTGGTGAGTATGGGGCACCGCCTGAATGAAAGGACGGGGGAAACGGGAGATCCCCGAGAAAACCCGCTGTGCAGCAGCATTGCCCGGCACGAATTCCACATGCGAAATTCCGGAGGTGACCTGGCCGAAAGTTGATCCCGGTTCGCCTTGGTGGGAGGCGAGCAGGCTAACCGCTCAGCCACCGCGACCCCTATTTGTAGACGTGTTTACGACCGTTTACCAGCCATGTGTTTTGTGAAGTTGCCTGGCCGATGACATTTTTGTGTGTGAAACTATGACAGTAAAGAGAATTACGAATAGAGTGTGCAAACCAGCCACACAGAAACCAACTTAAAAGTTCCAACGTTAATTTTTTTCTGCGCTATAACTGTTAACACGCCGTCTCTTTGTCTGACGTTGCCTCGTTTGTTTACGTAAATACATGTTCTGAAATGTCGGAGCACTTCCCTTGTCCAAGTTTTGATGAAGCTGGGATACATTCTCTTTATGTTACATATTATTTAAAGTGCATTCACGGTTAGTTCGCATTTTTCTGAAGCCCTGCTAAAGTTCTGCTTCCTGGAACCGATTGAAGTATTCTTCAGCAAGCATAACCCTACGTAGTGACTTCCACATTTACACTCTCAGATGATTTTTTTTTATTTTTCAGTTGTTCAAAGAACTTTTGCATATTTAAAAAAAAATCATGATGTGTAAATATTTACATCTTAGCTTTATTCCCGTATTTAGGTCTGCTTTATGAATAATCAAAAATGACTGTATTAATATTTAACCACTAATAAAATACAAAATAATTCTATGAACATAATAAACGCTATTTCCACGATACCTTGTTTTTAACCGCGTTGAAATTGTAGAAATAAACAACTGTAAAAGACGGATTTCACTTCTCGTATTTTGTGTGTTAGGTTATTTCGATTCAAGAACTACCCCAGTCGGAATACGTATAAAAACTAAGAAGCATCTAGTCCGACGAAAAGACAGGAAACTCGAACACAGTGCTTTTGTCGCTAATTTTATAGTGTCATCTTCACGTAGAGGCGATAAGCTTAATAAAAATGGGATGAACATGCACACTAATATGCCTATACTGTAACTTTCATTGTACTATTTCTTCTGCTTACTTCTGCTTACGTGTCTATGTTTTAGACTTGGAAGTACTAATAAGGTTATATTTATATACTTTTGACTAGTTTATATAACCTAAAAGACTGAAAAAGGATTTTATTAGCTCAAGACTACAATACAAATATGGTATTAACGGTGAAGGACCAAGACATTGTCGAGCCACTCAAATAGAATATATGACTATACTGTAAGCTCAATGTATCGTTGCCGTAGACTGAATATTGCGACGGGAAGCGACGACCCGCACGTCAGGGCTGCTCTTCTGGGCGTGGGAACACCGAAACACATCGTTCAGAGTGTTGCTAAGCGTTATACAGTTTCCTGGACGCGCCATTGTCCCGAATACCTTGCCGCCGGGAGGGAGGTCCACTAGCGCCTCGCTGTTTTCTTTTACAAACTTTTGTTGCAACGTGTTTTGGATTCTTCGCCTGACGTGGACACTTATATACCGACACGTCGCAGCAATTTGCTTCGTCACAATATATTACACCTAGGGCTATTTGGTAAAGGTTTGTTTCAAAAAGTGTGAAGATGTCGCGAATGGACAATACGAGACGGAAACTTTTGCTTTACATGTTAGAAACAATTCTTTGGTAACTATTTGCCAAAGATTTTCTTGTAACTCTGCAGCTGAAATATTGTATATTTACAACGCATTATATTAGAAAACATGCAAAATTGTTTACGTAGTTCAATGTTTATGATCACCTTGAAGTATAAAACTCTTACTTGTTGAAATTTCAATAATATCTATACACATTCCACATTAAAGTTTTGTGAAATTTACTCTAGTGTAATTAAGTGACCTGCCCACTTTAAACTTTTAAGTTTACATGGATTACTTTAGCGCTACTTGTGTGAAGAATTGGTTGGAAATCGGTGGATTGGTCCCTGAGGTATGGCTGGAAGTCTCCACATTTGTCATGTGATGATCTTCACAAATTGACGACAAATATATTATGTATTATTCGATGATTGTATACTGCCAGTATACAAAGTTAACTTAAAATCGATTACATGGTTTAGTTGATAAAGCACACTAAGTTAAAATTATTTTATAGCCGTAGTGTCACAAAAATGTGTTCGACAACCAGTTTCCAAAGAATGCCATGAGCATGAGCCTGCTATAAAAACAAACAAAAAGTATACAGTCTTTAACGCCAGAGTATGAACTCGTGATTTTTACCATTCGTATAGCGATTCGTGGCCAAGTTTTGAGGACGTGCTTGAAAGATGATAATCAGTCCGCCTCGTGTTAGGTCTTAGCTGTATCGCCAGGACATTCTGCAGGGCCGGATGACGCGCGCGCGAGCTGGTTCAAACTTGCATGTCCGTGGGGAGCGACAGGGCGAGGGATTAGCGCCTGAAAGGACGGNACGCGCGCGCGAGCTGGTTCAAACTTGCATGTCCGTGGGGAGCGACAGGGCGAGGGATTAGCGCCTGAAAGGACGGGCGACCGCGAATCTCCGGGAGTGTCCCGCCTGCGAGTCCCTGTGATGTCCTGGCGGCATGGCAAGTCCTGCGAAATGCCGCGGGTGTTCAGCCACGCCCCGGCGCCATTTGCTGATTGCTGTCTGCGCGGTTCCGACCCTTCGTCTGTCGCGCGCTCAACTTGCCTCTCTTCCGTGTTTCAAAGGAGCTAACATTTACCCACGTTTAAGCTTGTCAGACTTGTGATTAAGTTGGCCACATATTTCTGGATAATACGTACAACCTACAGGGCAAAACATTTTAATAAATATGTCCCACTTAGAGCTAGCATAATGTATACAAATTAAGTAATTTATTTTGTGTATTAATTTTGGTTATTTTTAATAAATGTTGGCTCTTCATTTCTTTATTTCTCTTTTATGCTCATTATGTATATATATATAATACCCTCCACAGGCAAATGTAAAATAAACACCGTAATGAACCTAACGTTTACCTACATAACTTTGCGTCAGTAAAATAATGCCTATGCAATGAATCGTTAGGAATATAAATACGTGCATACGACGCCAATTCTACCACTAGATTTCATGCCTTCGAACTAACCAATTGCAGTGGTTCACGATATTGAATTTTATGACATTAACAAAACGTTCAAAAGCATAATTATTATTTTTAATTACGCTGCAAACAAAACTGTAGATATGGCATTTGTTATTTTGCGTAAACTTAATGCATTTCATGGGCAGGGAATTCTTAAAAGTCAGCATCAAACCGTAGATATTGTTATTTTTATGATCTGCGGCTACGTGACATCGACACGAAAAAATATCAGTTTTCCTGGCGATTTTCTACGAAAGTGCAAACAACGTGGAGTGAAAAGTTGCAAGTACCACAATGCTGAAATCCTATTGCGAGTAATATCGTCACAAAGCTTCTGGGGACAACATTTGTCTATAGTATATCACCGCAGAACTATGCTACGCTACCCAAGCCTTATTAGTTTTATGCGAACCACCACAAAGCCATTGAAAACTTTATAAAGTTTGTCATGTGAATAAAAAAAATTGCTTCGTGTTGTTTTTAGCTCTGTTGGAGTGGTGCGAAATAATGTTTCTCTTGTGCGCGATGTCTTGAACGTAACTGATAAGCAGAATTTGAAATGTGTGTTCTTGTCGTAGATGACCACATTAGACGCACGTTTAAAAGTTTCGCAGAAGAAAAATGTATTTCAAACATTTTGCAATGCAGTTCAAGCGGGGACGTTAGAAAGCAATGATCAATCTATTAAATCTCTTCTCACTACAAAACACTCCTTAAGAGTATGCCTGATTATTGTNAGCAATGATCAATCTATTAAATCTCTTCTCACTACAAAACACTCCTTAAGAGTATGCCTGATTATTGTCCAGCCCTTGTAACTTTTATTACGCTGTTAAAAATATTTCAACAGAGCGATGACGCTCAGCAGCTAGGGCGGCCAACGCCTATTCGGGCTGAAGTGATGTGAAGATGGAGCAGCAACGGAATGCAGCTCTTGAAGAGGAAGTGTGAATACCCCGAGAAAATNGGGCTGAAGTGATGTGAAGATGGAGCAGCAACGGAATGCAGCTCTTGAAGAGGAAGTGTGAATACCCCGAGAAAATCCACCGGCCAGCGGTAACGTTCGCCATGTTTTCAACGTGCAGAATTTTCGCTTCGACGCCGCTGGTAATCGAGTGGTCTGATCACGGCACCACAGCGGCTCTAAATTTTGCAGGCCCCGTTTATTAAATTTGGAACTAAGAAATACTCGATAATGTTACGCCAAGCTAAGTCAGTGAAGAGCTGTCAAATAAGGTGAAAGTATATACTACTATACCTCGTCAACGTCAAAGGCGCCATTTCAGCATGTGAGTGAGTTCGAACGGGGCAGAATGATCGGTCTCCGGGAAACGGGTTTGTTATACCGTGACATTTCGGCTCGTACAGAGCATGCTGCTACGACAGTGATGCGTGTGTGGAACCAGTGGATATAAGAGGGTCGTACGCATCGACGAGCAGGTACTGGACCACGCAACGTGACCACATCACGGGATAACCAGGGGCCGCGGTGGCTGAGCGGTTAGTCTGCTTGCCTCGCAACAAGGCAAACCGGGTCCAATCCTCGGCTGGGTCACAGGATTTTCGCATGTGGTTATCGTGCCTGACGATGCCGCTGGTCGACGGGTTTTCTCGGGGATCTCCTGTTTCCCCACCCCTTAATTTCGGTGCTGCTCCATTCTCACCTCAATCATTCTCATCGGCTCTCAAGACCTCGCTGTTAAGAGGGGCTCAAATCTCTTCACTCATGAGATAACGGCAATCTTGTCCGCATGACCGTATGGGACCGTACAGCCTCGTCCACAGTGTTGGCTCGACACTGGAGCACTGCAACGAGTGTGAATCTGTCTGCAGCGACGGTTCGACGCCGTCTGCTGCGGGCTGGACTGGTGGCACGAGTGCCATTGCGTCAGTTTCCATTTTCGAAAAACCACAAACGCCTCAGACTGCAATGGGCACGTGGGCGTCGTCGCTGGCGTGCTGAGTGGCGAAATGTAGTGTTTTCGGACGATTCCCGCTTCAACCTGTCCTACAGTGATGGCCGCATACGTGTTAGACTCTACCTTGGTGACCGCAATCTGGCAGCCTGCATTACGGAGCGGCATAGCGAACAAACGCCAAGTGTGATGGCTTGGGGCGCCATTAGATACAACATGCGATCTTGACTCATACATATTGAGGGCAATCTGAACATAAACCGCTACATCAGGGAGGTTTTAGAGCCCGAGGTATTGCCCCTCCTTCAGGCGATTCCACATGCCATATTTCAGCAGGACAATGCCCGGCCACATGTGGCGAGGAATGTGCAAGCCTTCTTCAATGAACGACGGGTACCGCTGCTTCGCCTGACATGTCACCCATCGAACATTTCTGTGATATTGTTGGTCGGTGACTTGTTCGTCAGGGACCTCCAACAACCATTTTTGATGCTTTGTGGACTCACATACAAACCGCGTGGAGGGAGATTCCCCCGGAATATATCCAGGTCCTCTTTGATTCCATGTCACGACTTTTAGGGGCTCTGATTGCAGCGCGTGGGGCTGTAATCCTAATCAATTGTGTATTGCCATGTACCTAATATGGGATATTAAGTTCATTTCAATCACATGTATCCATCCTTCTTGTGTTTCATTTTTTACAAACGTTTGTACACACACACACAGATATATATATATATATATATATATATATATACACCCTTAGTAATAGCTGACTCCCAGTTATCCATATGTTTACAGTTTATATTTTTCATTCGTTTATTTTGATATATATTTGTTAGAGTTATACCCTATATAATGCTTAAGAATTAGAAGATAAAACACTTGTAGTAAGAGCTTTGGTTCTACGAGCTCCAGTGTATTAGATGCTGTATGCATAAAGCGCAGGTGCAACCAACAACCGAATAAGACATTTTTGAAAGTACGAATTTTGAGTACTGGAAGTTACTAGCGATTATTTATCAGCTTCACGCAAATTCACGGTTCCTGGACCACCTACTTGAGCGGCGTGGTTCGCACATCCCAAGTGGAAATACACGAAACGTCTGCGAGAATAGAAGTTTCCCAACAAACAATCCTTGTGATTTATTTCGGAAAACCCTTCACGAAACACCTGATGTTATTTTTAATCACTGCGTGCATAACTCTAGTGCCCTGGTCAACGGGTTTAGAAAGGACCATGACGCCAAGCTCATCATCACAAAGGTCGGATAATGCAATATGGATTATTTTATTTGCATTTAATTTATAAATTTCATTGAAAACTTTTAAGGTAATGATATCCCTAACACCCCAGCGGCCCTCGCCTTTCATGCCAATTATGTTAGAGGAAGTATATTTTTAACTAATACCAATTTTTTACCAGGACTGGGCACCACAACCGCTCCTCATCACACCGATCATACCGGCTTTCTTTGCGCAACGGAGGATGCAAAATTTATGGAAAAGTAAGAATTACAATTAGATACTCTTCAGTCCCTCATGCTGAAACTGTGAGAAATTAGATTCCAGTGGATCTTATACTATCAGATATTTCGTCATCAAGCTTCCAAAGATGCTACAAAAATTTCGTGGGTTGATCTCTCTCTCTCTCTCTCTCCCTCTCTCTCCCTCTCTCTCCCCCTCTCTCTCCCTCTCTCTCCCTCTCTCTCCTTCTCTCTGCCTCTCTCCCGCTTCTCTCTCTTTTTAATAATTAATTTATTTCATATCATTATAATTGTAAAGTGATTAAAAATTACAGAATGTGATTATTTTCTTGGTAGCAATCTAAGAACAAATGTATTTCATTACAGTAGTAACGGGCGGTGGTGTTTCCTCAGACTATCGAAACAGTTAAGACGTGGTGGTCGGAAGTGTGAGACGTGGGTAAGCAGTTTTCGTTGCGAAGGGCGAATTTGCAAGTTTTCGGTGGAGAGCTCAGAGCGCCCAAGGTGAACCGAAGTTCCCGCACGAGTTTTGTGCGTAACTTAGTTCGGCGCCGGGGTTCCAGTTCGTCAGAACTTCAGTTTCCACGCAGATTAGCGAGTAACTCCGGGTGGGGGAGACCGGGCCAAGTTGTAACGGGCGCAATTGGTGGCGAACAATCTCGTAATTTGANCGCCTGCAGGATTACGTTTTGTATTTATCACATCTGCATATTTATGCGCTCTCGTAACCTGACTTTTGTGCTGCTGGTGGCTCGTAATTAACGGGAAACTTCTGGAAGTTCTGGCAAGTTCCTTCTTTCAGTGCGCTAAGTGGAAATTTACATAAATTAAAGGTACATTTTATCGAAAAGAAAGTGTTTGAGTGGGGGAAGAGATTTGGACGGCTCTTAACATACAAGTCTTGAGAGCCGATAAGGGTGAAGCGAGGCGAGTATGGAGCAGTGCCGGAATGAAGGGGCTGAGGAAATGGGAGATCCCTGATTAAACCAGCGTGCCAGCGGCATCGTCCGACGCGATTCCCACGTGCGAAAATCTGGGGGCGACCCCGTCGGGAATCGAAGCCGGCTCACCTTGACGAGAGGCCAGTAGTCTAACCACTACACCACCGCGGCCCCTTGAAAGGAAAGCAAATAACGTAATCACGATCGTAATAATGAGAAACAGGAAATTATCTCCATTTAACAACAACAACTAAAACTTGTTAGTTCTTGTACCTTCGGGTTTCAGCGACGAATATAGCCGAGGCCACAAGCCAATATAACCCTAAAATATCCGCTTCTGTGGCAATTCTAACATTCACGCCACTAACACTTGTACATTCAATGATATAAAAATTTACTTCAAATTAATTTTTATCTACAAACGGCAAATATTCTACAATAGAGAAAACTTGAATGCCTGCATCACGTTGAAACCTGTAAGAATGTATTCTGTAACTAGCTGTTTTGTTGTTGGTATTGTTTTTTGTTCGTGTAGAACAAGAACAAATCTTTTTATGCACGTGCCAACATTCGCATAACGGAAATAAAGTTAGTTTTGTAATACCACTGTACAATTACAGAAAAGTTTAGTAAAGGCTGTTCGCGGTAAAGTGAGCACTTTTAAAAGCCCTGTTAAAGGGCACACACATTCCGTATAATTCCGACATATGTAAAATTAACATTAAAATGTGCCTGGTCACTTTATTCATGCGTTGGTTAAGTAAAACTGTGAAATTATTAGATAAGTACATATTTTACCATTTTGCTAATTTATACACTTTTATGCATTAAAAATACAGAAAATAAAACAAATATTTTCAGTATTCCCTAATGTTTTCTTACACTTTTAATTCAGCGTTATGTCATGGAACTACTTTCTCTTAGTCGTTACCAACTTGAGAGGGCGCACGCCAGTCAGTGTAGCCTTTAAAATACATCAAGGCAGGGCAGTGACATTTTTCAAAGGTTGATTTCAAAAGTGCTTACTTTATCAAGAACAACCTTCAGTCTCACGAAAGGTTCTGTAAACTTTATGCAAACGTTCTATGAAATCTTCGGAAAATTCGATAGACTAAGAAGTTTCCATAATTTATTATCACATCTGGAGAATATTTTTAACCATTCGTTTCGTCTGTAATTTCACGAGAAACTTCTAGCAGTTTTCCCTTCCACCACGTGTAAACTTTAACTTTTACATTAACTTTTTAAACTGAATCCATGCCTAAATCGAAGTCATAAATTGGTGAGTAACTTTGTTTATATTTTTATAACTCGCACTCCTACCCTGGCGAATATAATACGAAAAGTAAGTTATTTGAGTGTCCCTAAATTTAAGGTTCGACTTCACATCTTATGCACGAATTCTTCGCTTTAGTATCATCATTTTAGTTTGGGAATAATCGTTAAACATTAACGACTAAATAAAATCTATATTTTAAGAGTTGCTTAATATGTTATACTTAATTATTACCACGTGTTATTTGGTAGTTGTAAAAGGGCACAGACGTATTGATATTTTTAATTTTGTGTTATACTATTAGTGCCTAAATTTTACTTTGGTAGTACGGATTTCATGTCTGTACATCTGAGTAAAGCAAATAGCTCAATTTCTCTAGTGGCATCTTATATAAATTTACTTCACAAAAACTTAAATCCACAGGGAATTAAAGAATTCGGTATAGTGTATGACGCCAAGAATATTATGCTTTTGATTAGATGCTGACAGTAAACACTGTTTTACGTAATTAGCTGCCAATGCCAACACAACAAATGAATAGGTAATTTCATAGAAGTGAAACGGCTTGAAGGTTCCTAGACGTAACCATTCACTGATAGGTTGTATGAATCTATGGGTTAATTGGGATCCCTAGTAAACAATATTAAACGCCTCAAGTTCACATCCGGCGTAAAAGGAAGAATTGCGACGGCGATGGAAAATAGCACAAACAAGCTTCGCGTGTTTTCTGTTTCCTCAGAATTTTAAGCGATATCTGTAGGATTTTAATACAGCAACATGTTCGGAAACGGCATAGCCCAGTCATATTAGGTAAAAAAAGGGGTCAACCTCGGAATGAAAGATAATAAGCTGTAAATTGGTGTAAGCCTTTGTTTTGTCGTTCTTAATGTTGTCTCAAAAGTCACCAATGTTATCGTGTCCGCGTCTTAAGATATTGAAGGTCAAAGGTCATAAAAATCGGTTTTTCGCGAATATCTCGCTTTTTATTGCTTAAATAAGATTTGCACTTATTATAAAAGTTGTAGAATATAAAATTCTCTACAACTTTTGTTTGAACTTTTTTTTCATACGATCAACCGTTTCTGCGGTAGACCGCAAAGAGTGCGCCGCGCACAGTCATATATGGTCTAATGCAAGGTCAAGCGTGAGTTACGGTTATCAGTACGTTGGATAAAGTTAATTATTTACTAAAAAAGTATAATTATTAAACATAGCCCATTATTTATGTACTAATTATAAATTATTTATATTTAATTAAAATAAGTGACTTAATTATTTATATTTAACTATAGTATATTAATAATTCTGGAATGTATATTTTAGTTATATTTTAATTTAAAAAGCCAGTAAGGGAATATATTTTATACATATATTTATTTATCATTAAATATAGCTTATTATACATTTATTGAAATGTGAGTTCAAATATTAAAAGAATTTTTGTTGATTTTAATTATAATAAAATTGTAAATGGAAGCTAGTTATCTTCTTCTTCTTCGTCATCTTCTTCTTGTTGTCGCTCGAAAATGTTTAATTCATTGTCATCATCCTCATTATCGGTCATAGTCATCTCCAAACCTTCCAGAATTTCAGGATCGTATGCGCTTTCTTCATCGGGATTACTTGGATATAGTGAAGCGTTGAGGCAAGCTTGTCCATTGCATTGGCCACAAGCTAAAGAACATAGTAGCCCTGATTTTCTGCATCCACAGCGGGAACCACAACCGTTTTTGCAATTGCAAAATATTATATTTAGTATTTCGGCTGGTGCTGGAGGCAATAACGTTCTTATGGGCTCCAGGATTTCATTTTCAAGCATCCAGCCCCATTCTTGAGGTTCTAAGTCCTTCCCTAACCACGTTTGAATCTGGTAGTAGACACGATTTATATGTTGATGAGCTGCTACACTTGTTGGTGGAAGTGTTGACAATTGTACAGGTTTATTTAGTTTCGTTAATTTGATGAATTGCGTGTAGCGGAAATGATCAATGTTGTCCTCAGATTTTGGAGCATTATATAATGCCAACAAGATACGCAGTCCATTTTCAAATAATGTTTCTACGGGGGAGTTTTCTTGTTGGAATACTTCCACCAATTTATCCAATGCTCTAGTAACAGTTTTTAAGGTTCACCCTCTTCTGTGCGTCGTTTCGATGCAACAATAGCATTTTNCTTATCCAATGCTCTAGTAACAGTTTTTAAGGTTCACCCTCTTCTGTGCGTCGTTTCGATGCAACAATAGCATTTTCTCGTTTTCTTGCAGGTCTGTTATTGGCTCAGAGTTCACCTAGGTGTGTCATAAGAACGGCGATACAATTGAAAATATGAGATAAATGTACATGCGTTTGAAGTCTAGCTTGTCCTGAAACGAATTCCCGAAATTTTCCAGTCCTTAGTCGTAACTGCTTACAGTGACAACTTGGGAATGCCCTTAGCTCTTTCGTCTGACTGGATACTGCGTGACTCAAAAGACCCCTTATCATTTGGGCTGCTGGCTGTTAAGTAAGCTAGTCGCTGTTTGGTGAACGGCGTTTAGGCATATTGCTGGCCAGTGACGCCATTTTGTGGGCGTGTGCGGCTAGAATTCGCGCTATAAAAGTCTGTTTAAATCATATATTCTTATGTGTTCTGTGCCATTCCTACAGTCATCCGAATCCATTTTTACTGTGTGTCAAATATACGCAAAGAGTAAAAGAAGTTTTGCTTGTACAACAAAATGTGGAAAATCGTTTCCAAAATATTTCCGTCGCGTTCTACAAAAAAAAATGTTTCAAACATTTTTAAGAACCCGTTATAATAGAAATTAATTACTTAAATACTGCGTACGAAACGTAATCGACTTCAGGGTTCTGCTTCGATGAGGTACAAAATTTTTAATCTTGTGGAGTTGCAAACACGGAAATTTCTCGACATGTTCCAATATATCAGTAGCATCCCTTTGTGTGGCAGTTGGTTGGGGGAAAATGTCGATTCGGCTAATAGTGAATGCGCAGTAAACATAGGTTGGTAGTTGAAAGCTTTCCTCATATTCGCGGAACGAAATGTTTCGTTTATAGAAACGTATATTGAAAACACAAAAGTTAGTGATTTCATTATCTGACAATTCCACATCGCGGTCCACTAAAAATATTTTTTTTTTTCTGTATTGTGCTCTGCGGAATGTTACTAAACGTTCAATTTCGCCAGTGTATCTACTTTTAAAGCATAAAATTAATTTCACATGTATTTCTAACAAAATATCTAGTTAAGGCTACACTACGCAGTTTAAATAAACCGAATTATAAACATATTTTACTGCAGTAAGAACATCCGGGTTTCCTTCATTATAAGGAAAGTAAGGTGTTAAAAACGAGACTATCGCATATAGTTCCCACTAGCTTTAAATACTGTCGTCTTAAAAATATTTTCTAACTGTTTGGCGGAATCTATATCTCAGAACGGAATGTTCTTGATATTACAGGTGTGCGACATCTTGAACGCTTATTTTAATCTTATACATATTTTTGTCTTCTAAATTATGTTATTTGCGTCGCGTTGCTAGCGGAACCTATTGAGTATTTCTTAAGGTTTGATAAGTGGTTTTGGGACCTCGATGAAATTGAACCCATGATAACTCTGATCTAAAATATGAATGCTACCTCTGCGCGTCGGAGCGTATTCTATCTGCAACTTGTAGTTTATTCATACAAGACAGTAAAGAGTATAGCTTCCCGGTAAAACAGTAAGCAGTGTAGGCTGTTATCGCTTAACTGAGCACTTTTGAAAGCACTGATTACGATGTTACTTTCTTCTCATTTTATATCATTGCACCATCCGAAATAAACTATGACTGTGTTGGGAATATAAATTTTCTACTAATATGCAAATATGCATTGTTATATGTATAAAATAAAACCAACTTCCGTACCCTGGAATTTAAGCATCCCGCTCGCAATACAACGCCAAGTCGTAGGACTATTTTTGTTAATTCGCTGCCACCTTAACTGAGAGTCAGCTTGCCAGTTTGTGCTGTAGCGTACACGTAGCTATGGCCAAGTTAATTGTTTGCATATGGGCAGTGAAATAATTTGGTTGTTGAAACCACATTAATTCGTTGTTATTATTTGGTTGCTCCAAACAAAGATTTGGTTGGTGCAACTAAAAAATTGTTTAGCTCTGCGTACATTAAGAAGTTTCGGTTAGTATGAAAAAAAATTGTAAGCCCGACTAAGATTCGAACTTAGTACGCGAGCATCTGAGCTATACGCCCGAGCAAACTCAGCCTTAAGGTTCAGCTTCACCTACTATAGAGAAAGTTTTCGTTTTTGTGTCAAAATTTCAATTTCAGCAAAATTACTGGAAATGTTTGAGCATAGAAAATTACACATTTTAAAAGTTGTTTAATATTTATGTATCTTATTTTCACTGTGTGTTTATTTGCTGGTTGCAAAAAGTCGAGAAAGTATTAATAAAAATAAATACGTTCTCGACGTTTTACAATAAGCAACTAACACACATTTTCAAGTTAAGCACAAAAATATTAACTCGTAAAATGTTAATTTCCTATATTCGTAGATTATCAATAACTACTCTGAAACTGAAATTATAATACGAAAACGAGGGATGTCTTAAAAGAGGTAAATCCAAGCTTTAAGAGAATAACCATGTAATATGAATGTTTTTAAATAGCTACAGTTCGAATACTATTCAACGTACGCAAACAAATATACAGCTATCCTTTTTAGTTTCCTGTAGAATCTGTTTTATTATTATGTTTATTCTTTTAATCAGCATCAATAAATGCACTACCAAACGCTGTTTCTATCATATTTGTCACAAAAAAAAAATACAAACAAACTTCTTCAGCTGTATTATCGAACGAACGCGATCAAATGANCAGCTATCCTTTTTAGTTTCCTGTAGAATCTGTTTTATTATTATGTTTATTCTTTTAGTCAGCATCAATAAATGCACTACCAAACGCTGTTTCTATCATATTTGTCACAAAAAAAACCACAAACAAACTTCTCCAGCTGTATTATCGAACGAACACGATCAAATTAGTGGCCAAACAAATATATTTAGTTCAATCAAGTAAACATTTTGTTGAGAACGTCATATTTATTTTAGAACATCACAGAAGTGTTGTTAATTCAAGCGTGTATTTTGTTAGATGAACAGAGTTCATTTGGTTCGTTTTCAAGTTTTGGTTACTCAACAAAATATTTTGTTGGGTCTACTAAATATATTTTTAACTCTTTAGAAACAAATATTTTGTTGGCTAGAACAAACCTTTTCCTCAGTGGAGGCATGAGGTTTCCTCGGTGGAGGCATGAGGTTGCACCTGTAAAATTGAAGCAAACACGAAGTAAACTTGAGTATCGCGAAGAACGTTTACGACAACACATTCGTACACGAGTTATTCCCGATAACTTTGTTGTTAAAAGCGATAACTCCCCACACGTCATAAACTACTGCATACATAAAATATCCGAAAATTGTGGTTTCACCGTTGGGAACTCCCCTGGACCCCAACACCCACACGTCAAAATGAAATGTAATTTAAAAGCTCTTACACTGTACGTTGAGATGTTCACAACCCATATGCAAGACCTGCGTGTCCGTTGTAGTTCGGGTTGCCAACTTTTCAGATTTGCCATATGGGACACTTGCGACAACTCTTCACACATCTTACCCTGAAATTATGAATTAAAATTGTAACAAAAAGAGTTTTAAATTACAATATGTAATGTGCAAGAGTAAGAATTATATGTACATATATCAGTCAACATTTTCTCTGAACATATACAAAATACTATTAGTTGTAATTGTAGTCATAATTCAGCTTCATTTTTATTTCTGATTTAATTGGCTTTAAAACAGACGACACTAACACACACCAGAAGAAAAAAAAATACTCTACACGTCTAGGTAAATGCTACTTCTACAAATTTACCTGTAAACAAATGCAGCGTTTCGGAGTTAATTGTGACTATCTGTGGTCATTGGCTTAGTGCCCCACAGTACACATGCCTGCTATTGCGGAAGTAGTAAATTACTGGCACTGTGTTTATTAAAAATATTAGGTTTATTTTCGAAGAATTCTGGGATACAGAATATATTACATCGAGTATTATGTCCATACAAAATAATACTTTCAGCCCCAGGATACGGGAAATCCCGTACAATAGGGGCCTCAGGGAGAGTTTTCAACCCTAGTTATAGTGTAAAGTAAGGACATATTACCGCCTTTTCCTTAAATTTTTTGATCCCCAGTAACGGCCGCGGTGGGGCAGCAGTCAGTCTACTCGCCTCTCATCGAGGCAAACCGGGTTCAATTCTTGATGGGGAACTTGGCGGACGTTTACGTTGGCCGGCAGGTTTCCTCGGGACACTCCCGTTTTCCCCGTTCTTGCATTCCACCTCTGCTCCACGTCACCGGCGCTCAAGACTTCGACGTTCAGCGCCGATCGAAATCTGTCCACTCATGCGTCACCAGTGCACCCTGGCGACGAAAATTTTCAGTTACCAAACAAAAAGCACCGAGTTTCCCAACCAGAGTAGAACAAAAACCTTAATCAAGTCTAGAAAATACACCAAAGGGAAAACACACCTCGTTAGTGCGCACTCAACTTAACAACATTTTCATGAGAACTATTTCTTACTAGGCATTACCAACAAACCTATTTCATCTCGGTTTTTATTCACTTTAATTATAAATAAAATATTTCAATTTCGGTTTAAAATATAATAAAAATTAAATATAACGAGAAATGAGGAAATTTGAGTTAACAGAAGTATAAAACGCTTGTGACACATGACACATTTAAGAAACAAATAAACCCTTCGTACGTGGAGTTATTTTTCAAAGGTTTCATTTTAAACACGTGAAGATAGCGCGAATAAACTAGCATATAAAATTCATTGGCAAACCGGGGTCAATCTCGACCTCTACTTAGCATATCATCTCCATGTGTATATTCTTACCATGCACGGTGAAGCTAAATAGGACCGGTGGGAGAAACTGCTGACAGCAGGAAAGATAAACTTTAATATAGTCTGACAAGTTATAAAATTACCCGCGCATGTTTCGCTTTGCCCAACTCCTTACCTGGGGACTAGAGAGCGAGAGAGAGAGAGAGAGAACACAGAGAGAGAGAGATAGATAGAGAGAGAGAGCGGGAAAGAAACAACCCCTGATATAAACAACCCTTTAAACTAAACTGCACTATTTCAGTTTTGTAAAGTACATATTATAAATTGTCTTTATTTTGTCCCCTTTTTCCCTTCGTAGATAAACGTACCATATTATATAAATACATTGTGTGATTAGGGATTTGTGCAGCTATGAATTCTCTCGCAATTTTGCGTGAGAATAATTATCATTGTGCATACAAATGAACTCCAGGTGTCCCAACTAATGTCACTGATGAGAAAAAACATATTTCCCTTGGAGACTGCAGGAAGCTGTAAAATTCTTTAATATGAATGTAGTAACCTTAAGAAGTATGGATATATTGAAAAATCAGATACAATGTTTGGAGAAACTAATAATGACTTACAGATGAGGTGAGGATTTCGGACAATAACTTTTATAGTCGAGTATAAACCTTTGCAGAAAATACGAGTATTATTTTAGAGGAAGCAAGTAACGTAACAGCATGCGAGTGGAATCGTCGCTCCTGAATGGAAGAACTGCTTAAAATTCGCGACAGTCACGTTATCAAGGTGCGAGTTTGTCACCCAGCTATGTTATTAATTTCAGACTCCTAATGCAATATTTATATTAATACAAAGAATTGGGAACTAAATTTTACCAAACATCTTACAAAAAGGGGAAGATAAATATGTAATTTTAAAAAATACGAAAGATTTGCGATTCAAAGGGAAAAAAAAATATTAAGCTAAGAATTTGAAGATATAAAAAATAATCCAGTTCAAAATTATCACGACACACAGAGGGGATACAAACACAGACAACGACAAATATGGACAAGCGCCTGAAAAACAACGAAATTCGCAATCGGTTCGACGTTCCGGGAGCTCATATTTGCTACATTCTTCAGGCAATTACTATTTTGCGTGTTTACTTTTTAACGATTTTCGGTGAGATTTATTTCCAGTTTTTTTAAGTTTTTATTATTGCATGCTTTATTTTTTTTCTCGTGATCAGCTTCGGCAGTAAAAAGTCTAAAGAATTTCTGAGTTTAATTTTAAAAAAATATGGAGGTGGTTCCCAGTTTCTTCAGTAGGTGTTGAATAGAGAATTTTTCTGTTTATTTACGAGTACCAGACTGCCCAGTAAACCGTATTCGGCAATCCTTTATTAAAGCAGTTTTCCACTACGTACAGAGAATAAAGGTACGTTATTCCCCTGTGTATAGTGATCATGCTATACTGTACGTAATGCATTGCTCGTAACTCTTAATCGTCAATGACTGCCGACGATACAGTCACAACAACACATTACGTTACGGACATCAACTGCCGAGGACAGATACATGCAGGCAGCCTTAACTTCTAACAGGAGTGGCACACGGACTATAGAGTAGCATCGCAACTCGTTTCCTTCCTTAAACACGCTAATCATACATATATGCTGTTCGTGGTTAATTGAACACTTTCGAAAGCCCGGCATAGGATCTACTTTTCTTCTCATGTTGAATTCTTCCGTTACATGTAAGATTAACGTCGCTATCGGCCATCTCACTTTTACTCATGCGTCTTGGAAGTGTAGTCATACTACTAGCCTCCCACCAAGGCGAACCGGTTTCGATTCCCGACGGCGTTGCCCCCGAATTTTGGCATGTGGGAATCGTGCCGGACGATGCCGCTGGTCGGCGGGTTTTCTCGGAGATCTTCCGTTTTCCCCGCCCTTGCGTTCCGATGCTGCTCCATACTCACCTCGCTTCACCCTAACTGGCTCTCAAGACCTCGATGTTAAGAGCCGCCCACATCTCTTAAATTCTTCTCTTCACGTCATACAAGTGAAAACCGTAGAATTTTTAGGAAAGCAGTGTGTGTTAACGATAACGAAATTTGAACTGTTTGGTGTATAAAACAAGACATGTTGAATTTAGTAGTTATGCATTTACATATTACACCCTCAGTACAACGTCAAGTCTTTGAAATACTTTTATTAATTCACTGCCAAATTAACTTGTAGCCTGCATGCCAGTGTGAACTATAGCATACATGTAGTTCCCAGCAGTATTTTTTTTCAAAGGTGGATTTCAAACGTGTCAGTAAGGGTAGCATCTATGTTCTACGACGCTAGGGAGACATTAATGGCCTAAGTGCCATTTGATTATACTGTAAGGTGGTGTCGGGATGGTGGAGCCCAATTTGGGATATCCATTAACGAGATGAAGACGTCGGCGAAAAGACCGTGTCCGCCGCGCTTCCCTTCCGCCCCGTTGGAGGGGGTTCCTTGTGTTGTGGCTCCGGCGCTCAGCTGTGTCCCAATTACCGGTGTTATGTTCGTGTGAATGCGATGGCCGGATTGCAAGCTCATAACATGCCGTTCTTATACAAGATGTAAAGTAGAATACCAGCTGCATATCCTTTACGAAAAACTGGGGCAAAAACATATATACGATCTACGGTCTATAGTTCGTCTCTAAGGCGGTACACCCCTTTGAAGTTGGAGCAGAAAGACGAGGTAATTGCACGTTTTACAAACAGTATTTACAATCGAACCATGATCTTCTGAATAATGTGGGAATGGACAAAGAAAGATCTGCGACCAGTGTAACGTCTGTCTCCGTCATTCCAAGTGAAATGCGTGACGTACTCGGGCAAGGTATTGGGTGGTTTTGTACTCGATGCATGGATTTCCCGAAACCTGTTGGGTTTAGGGGAATGTCACAAGATACTATTTTCGTTCTTTTGATTGTGTTAACCATAATCTCTCATGTGAAAATCAATAAACTTTCGATATCATAAACTTTTCGGCA
This sequence comes from Clitarchus hookeri, assembly GCA_002778355.1. Lineage (NCBI taxonomy): Eukaryota > Metazoa > Arthropoda > Insecta > Phasmatodea > Phasmatidae > Clitarchus > Clitarchus hookeri. The sequence goes on from NQII01005505.1 coordinate 86,823, forward strand.
AAATCATGGTTGCCACCCCTANCCATAATCTCTCATGTGAAAATCAATAAACTTTCGATATCATAAACTTTTCGGCAAAATCATGGTTGCCACCCCTATTTCTTCTTTAAACTACTTTGACGATGGAGTAAGGCGTCACAAAGGCAGCAGATCTTTTTTCATTCACACATTATCGTTTGACACATTTTGGATCGACTCTCAATACTTTTTTTAGAATGTTCAATTACAGTCTCATCTTTTTGTTTCAACTTGAAGAGGGTGCACCCCCTTTGGGACGCACTTTAGACCATGCGTCGTATATAAGGCTTTGCCGTAATTTTTTGTTAAAAATATGCAGGCAGAATTCGTACATTCTGTACATGAAATTTTCTTTTTACTTCGACATAAGCCGCCCTGCTTGNTAAAAATATGCAGGCAGAATTCGTACATTCTGTACATGAAATTTTCTTTTTACTTCGACATAAGCCGCCCTGCTTGTCAGTAAAAGAACCAAATGTTATAATAAGGATCCATTGTTACAGGGGCATCTAATTTTTGCTAAAATATTTCCGCTCAGTCTTTTGTCTTCAATGCTCTAGGTTTCAATATCGTAAGTGCGTACCTATACAGGCTCCTCTCGGTTAAGTGAGCTCTTTCAAAATAAATCTTTAAAAATGTCACTGCCCTCTGCCTGCATATATTTTAACGGCCGCACTGACTGTTATGCGCCCTGTGAAGTTGTTAACGATGGAAGGAAAGTAGTTCCTTGTTTTAACTCTGAATTTTAATTGTTAAGAAAACTTTTGCGAATTCTGAAATAATTTTTTCTGCTTTCACTTTTTTTTAAATGCATATAAATGTGAGAATTAGAGAATTTGTCAAATATTTATTTTGTAATAATTTCGCATCCTCACATGACCGACGAATGAATAAAGTGAACAGGTCCATCGCTATGTTAATTTTACATGTGATGTAAGAATATACAAAGTTTATAGAGGTAGATTTTAAGCAGGGCTTTCAAAAGTGCACAGTTCAGCGTGAACAGTGTATAACTCTATTTTAGGTGTTGCTGCATGTGCCTTCGAGAATACGTCTTTCGATTTGTCTGGGCCAGTCAAAACCGAGTTACTCCAGTAATGAAAAATTGTGATTTGTGTGCAGACACAAGAGACGTGTAACAATAAGTGAATTGAACATGAGTTACAGTGTTTCAAAATACCACTAGTCATAAAATATTTTCGCATAAATGAAGTGTGCGTACCCAGCTACGTTTAATATTTTTACATATTAACTAACGGCAGTTCCAAAAGCTGGAGAGGTTCTTATTTTTCTAGTTATGCGTTTCGTGCACAAAAAAAAAACTGTTTTGTTACTATAGTGATTATAATATTTTTTGGGCGAGAAATATTTGCAGTGACTAAAATTTTTTATTATTTTTTAAAATGCTTTTTTATTAACAGTAATAGCAAAGTTGAACAGTCACATGTAAAAAAAAATTGTCTTAGCTGTAAATTAATAGTGTGGTATTTGAAACCAAATATTTATTCTTTGTGAATGTAGCAAAATCACGCTTGCGTGTAGTTGGTTGAAGCCTATGCTTTTTCTAAATTTTCTGAGTAGGAAATTTTTTGGTTCATGCTGCGTGCTTGGTATTGAAATGCTTATTGTTTACGAAGGTCTGGTTTGCAATTCAGTACATCGTGTATGCATCCCGTATTCCAACAAACACGTGCACTGTCATCGGAAATGTTAGAGGACTGAGGATGTTATAATAATTTGAATAGTACTGTAGCCTACAGTTTCTGCAATAGTTAAAGAACGGTTGATGTGGAATTCTGTAAACTTTTGGTAATAGCTAGTTCGTACAGAATGGCCAAGCATCATATTTGAACTTAGATTGACGGCAGTTGTGAAATCCATAAACTGAACGTGAACTGAGTCTATAGGTGCCCGAAAGGAATCCTAGAGATCNCGTGAACTGAGTCTATAGGTGCCCGAAAGGAATCCTAGAGATCGTAAATAGATGCACGATAATGAAATGCTACTTTTTAAGTGTCAAATTCATTAAATCCCTTAAAGAAAATTAAGTATGCCACTATTCAGAAACGGTGTTGTTTTAGTGGGGTGATTGGGAGGAAAAGGTGGTCACCATCTTGAATTTATTTCGTTCCATTTAATTTCTGTTTGATTAATTTTTTCAAGTGTAACTCTTCTTGCGTATAAAATTAAGTCTAATAGAATTTAAGAGTCTTTAATTTTCGTAGCTAATTAAGTACTTAAACTACCAAGGAATTCTTATCACGGAATTTTGTGGCTAGTTTCAGTGCAGGAACAAGAAAAACTTATTTTAACGTTAGCGGCCACATTTCCGTAAAATACCCAGCAAACTACTGGAAGCCCTAAAAAAAAAGCAATGAGAAAGAAAATATTTATCTCATTTTAATTGGAAATTTATAGAGGCTATATGTTAACTATTGTAAAAAAAACGTCGGGAGGTGATTCCTGGGATAAAAACAGGCAAAAATGTTCGTATGAACAAATGTCCTATAACGCGTTGTTATTGAATTACAGGGCGTACATTGGCCATCTGCGTACGGGAAACTAATTCCGCCCCTGACGCACAATTTCAAAAACCACGTAAACTCTTGTGTTGTAGTGCTTTCGTGAGTTGGTGCATTCGTCTCCAAACTAAACGTAACAACACAGTAAGTGGCGATAGTGATACATGTTACCACAATCTGAAACACTTCTAACTCAATAACAACACTTTGTAGGACTTATATTCGTAGGACCATTTTTGTTTGTTTTGATCCCACGAATCACATCCCGGCGTTTGTTACAATAGTTCAGATACATCCTGTAGACTGCAACCGTCAGCCGTGTTTGTTGTTGATCAATGCAAAACTACAATCAGGAATTTCTAATCCGTTTTCGGCATCTCTGGCTGGTACTGCTCGTGCACACGCACAGATACCGCGGTGAATAACAGGATGGGATTGGTCTATCGCGTTAATCGCATTATTATCGTTGTTGCCTTGATATCTGATGTACACAGTACTAGACCAATANACGCGTTGTTATTGAATTACAGGGCGTACATTGGCCATCTGCGTACGGGAAACTAATTCCGCCCCTGACGCACAATTTCAAAAACCACGTAAACTCTTGTGTTGTAGTGCTTTCGTGAGTTGGTGCATTCGTCTCCAAACTAAACGTAACAACACAGTAAGTGGCGATAGTGATACATGTTACCACAATCTGAAACACTTCTAACTCAATAACAACACTTTGTAGGACTTATATTCGTAGGACCATTTTTGTTTGTTTTGATCCCACGAATCACATCCCGGCGTTTGTTACAATAGTTCAGATACATCCTGTAGACTGCAACCGTCAGCCGTGTTTGTTGTTGATCAATGCAAAACTACAATCAGGAATTTCTAATCCGTTTTCGGCATCTCTGGCTGGTACTGCTTATGCACACGCACAGATACCGCGGTGAATAACAGGACGGGATTGGTCTATCGCGTTAATCGCATTATTATCGTTGTTGCCTTGATATCTGATGTACACAGTACTAGACCAATANGGGATTGGTCTATCGCGTTAATCGCATTATTATCGTTGTTGCCTTGATATCTGATGTACACAGTACTAGACCAATAAGTAACGGATGTCAGTAATAGGTGCCGGCAATTATTAATTCAATCACATTCGTTCCATCTGATAAACTTGCAAAAGCCTACGAACAGTATACATTTCAGGGAGAATAGTGAATTATAATTTTTATAATATGCCGTGTAGGGACAAAAAAATAGAGAAATCATTTTAGAAATGTCAGAAACTGATAAACTTGCCGTTTAGTTAACGAGCAGTAACAACGCATGTGTCCGGTCAAGAGTGGTTGAGAGCATCAAGTCTGCGAAACATCTTGCTAATCTTCCTGACACCAAGTAAACCTCACTTAAGACAGGTGGTTCCTTATTAAAAAATACCTTTATGGCCATTTTTAATATTTCAGTATGGCTTGAAAAATGGAAATCTTACACACGTCGTGTTAAAAAGTGGATTATTTGTTGCTTTCAGTTAAAACACTTTTTTCCTATGTAGATTATTACTGCTATACCACATAAACAGTTTATTTTAGAGACCGCAAGGACAACTAACGACATCTAGGAAGTAATTAATTAAATAAAGTAAAAATACTCGACAGATACTGCACATCGCAGTGAGGCACACCGTGGGAGTGAGCACGTTTGGCGGCGTTCGGGAAAACTCGAACGTCGCAGCNTACTGCACATCGCAGTGAGGCACACAGTGGGAGTGGGCACGTTTGGCGGCGTTCGGGAAAACTCGAACGTCGCAGTCGACGAGTCCAAAATTACGCACGAATTTAGGGAATGTTATAGAACTAATTTCAAATGAAAATAAATTTCGTCAACCNCGACGAGTCCAAAATTACGCACGAATTTAGGGAATGTTATAGAACTAATTTCAAATGAAAATAAATTTCGTCAACCACGTCCCGATTGAATTTCTTTTGTGTACGCGAGTCAGCGCATTTTCCAAACACATCTGTAGATAAAGTCACGTATGTAGTAGGCAGTATCTGTGAATGTGGCAATATCACACAGTAACGTCGCATTGACACATGCAATAGGGTAGATAGTGTGCATGATAGCCGAGCATTAAAAACGCTTTTTANACACAGTAACGTCGCATTGACACATGCAATAGGGTAGATAGTGTGCATGATAGCCGAGCATTAAAAACGCTTTTTTAAAATATGCTTCTAACTAAGATACCGCTATTTAGATCGTGTTAATTTTTTTTTATAAATGAGTCTGTTTTAAAACTAAACGTTATAAATAAACCATGTCACTCTTTGACCACATAATTTCGACATATATGTGGGAAAATTGGTAGCGAATAATGGAGAAATGTGGAAAAAAATTGGAAATCAGTCTAATATATAATTAGGCTATGAAATATACTCCACGTTTTTTTAATAAATGCCAATAANACACAGTAACGTCGCATTGACACATGCAATAGGGTAGATAGTGTGCATGATAGCCGAGCATTAAAAACGCTTTTTAAAATATGCTTCTAACTAAGATACCGCTTTTTAGATCGTGTTAATTTTTTTTTATAAATGAGTCTGTTTTAAAACTAAACGTTATAAATAAACCATGTCACTCTTTGACCACATAATTTCGACATATATGTGGGAAAATCGGTAGCGAATAATGGAGAAATGTGCAAAAAAAATTGGAAATCAGTCTAATATATAATTAGGCTATGAAATATACTCCACGTTTTTTTAATAAATGCCAATAANAAAAAAATTGGAAATCAGTCTAATATATAATTAGGCTATGAAATATACTCCACGTTTTTTTAATAAATGCCAATAATGTGTTTCAAATACAAAATGTTAACATTATTTTTAAAAAGATTATTTAGTTAACAGACGCTAATATCTTAAACAATTCACAACATTGCATAAAAAAAGGTTCAGTAATCAATTACCTGTAATAAGCCCGAGGATTTTTTCCAAGCTTGTGGAATTTCGGTATTTATCCCGTCAGTATAACTTCGCTGTGCGGCCAGTGCAACACAGTTTGTATGTATTCAGCTACTAAATTTATATATATATATAGTATTCTGCTGACATTTTTAAATATTTCATTTGCTATTTTGGTATTTGCTTGCGAAAACGTATAAAATCATTATATAGTTGTCTTCTTCGCCTGTCGTTCTAGGGCACCGCTTGGGACCAAATTTTCAGTTGGTGAATGTATGTTTCAGGACACAGATTGTACGATACAGGGGATTGGGAAAGCGTCACGACTTCAGTGGGTCACGCATTCAGACCCATCAATCAGCGTAACCTGCCACAGTAACGCCTAGTGGTGCACGGGCCGTAAAACTGGAATGTCGGCTTGCAATCGTGGTTACCCTATCTTTGTTTTGTGATATTTAAAATCAGGTGACTTGAGGTTGAACCAATTGTCTGCTTCCTCGCCAGATGGTTAGTGAAAATAACCGAAATCCCTCGGCTAGTTACTCCAAGATGTTTCACTTGTGATAAAGTGGGGTTCATAAGCCCCTTAAAAATTTATAGTCGATAGGTGGCTGTAATGTTCACAATGAACAATTTAAAATATATATATTTCGACAATGAAGTTGTTCTTACTATGATAAAAGCAACGAGTGAAAATATTTGGGTAGCTCTTAACATCGAGGTCTTGAGAACCGACATGGGTGAAACGAGGCGAGTGAGAAGCAGCGCCGGAATGAAAGATGCGGGGGAAATGTGAGATCACCGAGAAAACCCGCCGACCATCGGCATCGTCGGGCACGATTTCCGCTTGCGAAATTCCGAGAGTGACCCGGCCAGGGATTGAACCTGATTCGCCTTGGTGGATTTCGAGCAATCTAACCGCTCACCCACCGCGGCCCCGAAAATTAAACTGGATACGTGAGTAACAGACATATGGATTAGTGTTAATGTACGGCACTGGCCTTTTTGGGTGTATATGCGTAAATAATAAGTGAGAATTAAATGACTATCTAGTATAAATACAGTGTTAAGGACTTCAATCAGAATTGAGAATGCCATGAAATATTCCGCTCATTGATAGGGTAATGAGTGAAATAGAGATAGGCATTTTAATGTTGTAAATAATAACAGTTTGAATTTTATAACACTGTAAATAAATTAGAAGATTAAACCTAGCCATCGTATTTTTATTAAGACCTACATTCCTCACAAACTCGGATACGTCCCAGGTGACTTGTAACAAAGTTTTTACTCATTTATTGTTAGTTTCATGTAGAAAATGATGTTGTAAGGACAACTAACTCTGGCTGCAGACAGTTTGCAGCCGAGTATTGGCCAGTCTAAGATTTTAAAATAACCACCACCGATTACTCGATTGCTAATTTCAGAAGAGACGTTTAAATCGCTTGAAAGCGACATTTCATTGTTAAAATCTGTACTAGAAAGGTTTCAACATTTAGACATTATACAACGTATAACTAAAAATCACCGGCAGACAGCGGGAGGTGATTCCTGACTAAAATATAAGACGGAAATATATGGACTCTTTTACCTTTAAGTGATTATTAGGGAAGATATGTGCACCAAAAAAAATAGACTTTTTAAAATTAAATGGTATTTTGTAAAATGGAGATCTTACACCTTTGAAAATGTGGTTGGTAATATCATCTCCCTTCATCTGTAAAATAGCGGTTGCCACTAAGTGTTCTGTTACGAATTAGCACCACTATTTTTCTGATGACGGGGGATGGTATTACCAACACAGGCGTAACACTTCCTTTCTACAAAACACTATTTAACGAATTTTTGCTTAATCGCAAGTAGTTCCTGATATTTGTACCAAAAATCATTTCAAAGATTTAATTTTAGGGGCGCACAGCTCTCCTAAAAATTACTTTAAGGAAAAATAGTACATACATTTTCGTTTTACATTTTCGTCAAGAATCACCTCACGAAGTTTTTCGGTAAATTATAATTACACTTTGTGTATTATATCATTGTGAGCATAAAAAATGGTGTATTCCATACATTTTGCACGAGCGCATGTGACACGATTTCATTCTTTTGTGAATCCCGAAAATATAAAAACTCATTTTCAGAAATGTTTAGACTTAAATTGCTTAAGAACGTCATTATTTAGCATGAGATACTCACGCACAGTTTTTTGTTGTTTTAAATTTGTTTGTGATTGTGTATATGGTTATATTATAATAACTTCATATGTATCTTTTGCCAAATTTTAGCAAATAAATATTGCTAAGGATATTTTAAGAGGAATTAAGATTAAAATATTTAACTTGTCTAGTTTTATGTTTGGCAACTGGTTTGATTTATTTTTATTGCGATTCTAACTTAAGACTGCGCAGAAACTATGAAAAATCTTAAGTTGTTTTTATTTGTCTGAGAAGAGATCACAGTCACTAACTGCGTACAAGGTGAACAGTGTTAAGCACAGATATAAAACAGCAATGTTTCTGCTGTGCCTCTGTTGTTAACTGTATTGTCGGGAAAGTATGTTAGCTGAGACGCAGCGAAAAGCCGTCGAGTTGTTTACCTGCGCCAGTTCCTGTAAATGCAGCTATTAATCGTGAGCAAGGCTGCCTACGTGCCAGGGGTAGCTTAGCTACACCCCGCAGCGCTGCAGTCACGCTACGTAGCGATAGTGGAAAGTTGCGTGTTTTCACAAAGGAAGGCGCGCCGAATAATTCACCGCAACTAGGCGGACTGTGACGTCTGCACCGAGAAAAATAATTTTTTTTTAGTACACCGAGTATATTTGTTTCCGTGGCGTTTGTTTTGTTGGTACAACCAACCCTCAGCTCCTCCAAATTTAATAGTAATATTCATTTAGTTGATTAATTTTAAATTCTGTCTCATTAGAAGGCACACGGGACCTTAAATGACAGTGCAAGTATTTTCATTGCAAGAAAAATAAACGTCCATTAGTCTGTCTGATGATGAACTCACAATGGCGGCATCCGTTCCTGTAGTAGCATGTTCGTATATCGTATGTAAATTACATTACTGATGGCATATTATAAAAATCGTTCAGCATTTCGAGCCCCATTCAAATTACCCCACCGACATAAATGTAGTGGATGATATTTTAGAGAGCTATCTAAGGAAACACGTCACCATGGAAATTATATGACACATAAATTCTCGTGATCATGAGTTATTAATGCAAAAATATTTAAGTTGCCATACATACACGACACTTTCTTTGGCCTCGTGTTATTCATTCGCCTCAATAATTGTCACAGTGGCCACTGTGGGGAAAGCTGGGTGACATTGTTATCTGTCTCACTTGGCACAACATTCGCCTCAATAACTGCCACAGTGGCCACTGTGGGGAAAGCTGGGTGACATTGTTATCTGTCTCACTTGGCACAGCATTCGCCTCAATAACTGCCACAGTGGCCACTGTGGGGAAAGCTGGGTGACATTGTTATCTGTCTCACTTTGCACAACTTCTACTGTTCGTTGTTCAACTAAAATGCCGCCCACCGGTAATTGGCTGTCTGTGCTAAAGTAACTAGCATTTCGGAATACAAACGATTTTTCTGAATTCTCGCATCTTTAGAAATCGCTTTTTTTTACCTTTAGTTAGTTTTTAAAACTTGCATTTTTGTAGTTGTTGTGTGATTACGCCTACTTCACCCATATAAGCACACTGTCATTATTTCTACCTTCAAAAATTTAATTAATATTATAGTGGGTTGTTCCTTGAAAAATCCTTTTTTTATCCGGTCATCTTACATGTGTTGTTCCTCAAGAGGCTTTGTGAGTAATTCATGTCACACGAATCGCGTAAAACTAAAATTATGTACACCATCATTAAATTAAAACTGGAGAAAATGGCCCCCTATCGTTTAAGGAAACTTGGCGTAAAAAACACGAAAGTCGTATCATTCGAGTAAACTTGGAGAAAATTGGCCATTTTAATAAAGTACACACGGAGGAAGTATATCCTTTCATTCAAGCAAATAATAATGAAATGCTTGCCANATTGGCCATTTTAATAAAGTACACACGGAGGAAGTATATCCTTTCATTCAAGCAAATAATAATGAAATGCTTGCCAGATCGGTGAGGACAATGAAAACAGATTGTTTTTACATTAATATGTATGGTTTTACATGTACACTTGGAAAGGTTGTGCCATGCAGCAGTGACATTTATTAACAGCAATCCTAATACATTGATAAATAATNACATGTACACTTGGAAAGGTTGTGCCATGCAGCAGTGACATTTATTAACAGCAATCCTAATACATTGATAAATAATGTTTCACAAGGTGTTTTACTTTAATTTCCCTTACTTATTGCAGTCTCTTAAAATGTTTTAAGTAAATTTGTATTGGTTTGTTTATATCATGTTTTTATTTACTTGACACTGAAAAAGAGAGCGCGGTCAAAAATTCGTACTGGAGGGTTTTTAAATGTCAAATAAAGTTGACTGTTACGTTTCCTTAGCGTTCAAATTGAGTGCTACGTTAAAAATCTCGGTGACAGCGACTACCCAGAAGTATGTTCGAAGGAGTATCCCGAGGAGGAAATGTGCTGTCGGAATAGGGTCCCGGTTAGAAGAGAGAACGGGTAAATCAATGCAATCCAGAACATAAACAGAAGGGAGGCTCTATAGCAAAGAGGGACGGCAAACACAAGANGAACGGGTAAATCAATGCAATCCAGAACATAAACAGAAGGGAGGCTCTATAGCAAAGAGGGACGGCAAACACAAGATGTGATAAATGACGTGGAATGGAACGAGAAAAGTTCTGTTCCAACTCCTTATTCGGAGGAGTTGCCGGGGGTTAGTGGAAGGGGCTCAGAAAGGAGAGGTGGGAGGGATGGCCTGTCCGGGAACAAAGTTTTCACCCCCGCNCGGGGGTTAGTGGAAGGGGCTCAGAAAGGAGAGGTGGGAGGGATGGCCTGTCCGGGAACAAAGTTTTCACCCCCGCGGAAGTTAAAATCAACATTGGACGCAAACGGAAGCGGAATGGCACAGAAGGCTTTGCGCGGGAGGCCGTGTTTCGCAGTCGCTCGAGCCGAAGCCGCTGTCGTACTTAGCNCGGAATGGCACAGAAGGCTTTGCGCGGGAGGCCGTGTTTCGCAGTCGCTCGAGCCGAAGCCGCTGTCGTACTTAGCGATCAAGGATAGTTTCCAGATACACATCTGGGACTTCGACATCTCAGCAGAAGTCCAGTTGTCTTAACGCTGATACAAGAAGACAAATAACCGCAAGTTGTCGGAGGCTGTGTGCGCGTAGGCGTAACGAGAAGACGCTGCCTGTATTAGATGGCGACCGATGAACACCGTTTAGTCTATGCGCGGTTTCTTCACACTTTTTTAATTAAACCTTTGGAAAATCACTCTATGTGTAACGTGTTTAATTGTTTTTCAAATATGCCATGTATCACAATCGTTTTTTACTTCTGTTAATATAAAATTATATAATTTTTTATTAAATTACTTGAACTTTTTGTTATAATTCACTTTTAAATTATACGATTTTATTTGTGTTTAAAATGAATAAAAACTGGGAGAATATATGTGTGTTGGTAATACCAAGTAAGAAATAGTTCTACTGTGAAATGTGCAACGTAAAACTCTAGCTTACTTTTAAAAATTAGTAAGTATTTAGGTTTTTTCAGGAAATTACCTATACAGTAACAGAAAATGTTATTTCGCAAAAGGAAATTTTGGAAAATTATTGCTAAAAATTATTGCGGTAACACTACGACAAAACTTTTTAAATCATACAACAAACAATTCTGTATTTCTTTGCTACATTCGAAGAATTGTTTATCAATAATACTTGTACGACTTAAACGGCGAAGTTATAAAAACTATTCCTCGGAAATTTGAAAGTCTTGTAATATAATTCTTCCGAAACTCGTCAAAATAGACTCCTCCTTGTCGTCGTAAGCAGTGACATTCATCTACCGTTAACATAAGCAATCTTAGGCTACCTTTTTCAGTAACAATTCCAAAATTTTCCATAGGGATACAAATATATTACAATTATTGTAAGTTTTACATAATCTGATTTAAGTTCACATAAATAGATAGTATTAAAGTTACTTCAAATTCATCCATGACAAAATTTTAGTACTAATACTCTATGTCGAATGAATTACACGAAGAATCATAAGGGGTTTCTCTGAAGAAATTATGTCTGCACCGAGATTGGTACCCAAGGCTTAATTTTTCTGATCTAGGCTGGGTAGGGCGCGTTGTTCAAAATGCGTCTCGTGATATAGACATTAAACGTATGTTTTAATGTCTTGCTTGTGAAGTCCATACAAGAGAATCGTTCAGAGTAAAAAAAAAAGAATTAGAACTCTAACAAATATTCCAAGAAAACTATTGGTAGGAATTCGTAGAAGTTCATATTGAAAATTAAAATAATAAAAATCCGCCTCTGCAATGAAAAATTAAATTCTATTTCGGATGTGCAACGTTAAATCGAATACCATCGATAAGTATTTCTAGAAATTAAGGATTATATTAAAGTTTCTGAAGGTCATTATTTTTGGGAAAAAACACTTTGTCTCTTTAGACACTGGCATGTGACCAGTTTCCAAATTAAAATGTGTTCGTTGCAACTGCTTCTTCTGNGGGTAGGGCGCGTTGTTCAAAATGCGTCTCGTGATATAGACATTAAACGTATGTTTTAATGTCTTGCTTGTGAAGCCCATACAAGAGAATCGTTCAGAGTAAAAAAAAAAAAGAATTAGAACTCTAACAAATATTCCAAGAAAACTATTGGTAGGAATTCGTAGAAGTTCATATTGAAAATTAAAATAATAAAAATCCGCCTCTGCAATGAAAAATTAAATTCTATTTCGGATGTGCAACGTTAAATCGATTACCATCGATAAGTATTTCTAGAAATTAAGGATTATATTAAAGCTTCTGAAGGTCATTATTTTTGGGAAATAACACTTTGTCTCTTTAGACACTGGCATGTGACCAGTTTCCAAATTAAAATGTGTTCGTTGCAACTGCTTCTTCTGNAACACTTTGTCTCTTTAGACACTGGCATGTGACCAGTTTCCAAATTAAAATGTGTTCGTTGCAACTGCTTCTTCTGCTTTTATACCAAATGTGATGTATATTGGTTTATTATTTAATGAGATACGTTATAAAAGTATTTTTACTATAATTGTACATTCCAAATAAGTGGCAAAAGATAGCGGTTTTACTAAAAATAGGTTCTGATTAATTATAACCAGTGGTCAAGTGTTTTTTTAAACCCGNTTTTTACTATAATTGTACATTCCAAATAAGTGGCAAAAGATAGCGGTTTTACTAAAAATAGGTTCTGATTAATTATTACCAGTGGTCAAGTGTTTTTTTTAAACCGGTTAATTAGTAACAGACGTATAATTTCTCAAGTTAACACCAAACACGAATCTGATTACAAAAAATGTCAGCCTCGTTTGTGAACATTTAATAACGTGATTTCTATAGCACAGCACGTTCATGAAAAATAGCGGATTTTCAGTTGTAATGTACACGGTTAAAATATAGGCATGGTTCTTTCAAAAATTACACAATATGATTAACTAATCCAATAAACGCTTTCGTAAGATATTCCTAGTACATAACATTTCATAATGAAACAGTTCTGGTGTTTCCAGAGCTACTCTGGCAAAAATTTGTTAATGATAATATATTTTTTGACATTTAAAAATCAATTGGCATATTTTTAATTTCAGTGCAGAAATGACACTAAATTAATTTTGCTCACCGAATTTGATGGAAATCGCTTCAATCGGTCCTGAACTGGAAAGAAAAATCATGTTATTTTATGTTACAATTCCTCCCAGTAGTCGGATTAGGGAGTTATCAATGTTTAAATTTTATTTTTTCGAAATGTACAGAAAGATAGCAAAATTTGTTTGAAATACTATTGATACTTTGGGATAAAACATTTCGCTCTAAAATGTTTTAAGGCACTCGTTCGAGGCACAAATTTTNAGGGAGTTATCAATGTTTAAATTTTATTTTTTCGAAATGTACAGAAAGATAGCAAAATTTGTTTGAAATACTATTGATACTTTGGGATAAAACATTTCACTCTAAAATGTTTTAAGGCACTCGTTCGAGGCACAAATTTTATTTGTGTTCGATAACTTGAAAAACAAGTATCCTTTCTACTTAGTTTAAGTGAACCACTTATTTATTATAGGCCGTGCTAATGTCAATGTTGGGATCTCTAGTCGAGTGGGGTGTGCACTCTTCAATGTTCGAAAAGTGGAATAAGAACTTGAGGCGTGAGTGCATTGGGTACGGTCTTATTAAAAACTGATACTCCATAATATTTCTAACATTTTGTAAAATTATTTCTGAAAAATTTAATATTTTTGTTGTTTTTCATTTTTGAAATACTATGCAAATTTAATGTTCAGGCAGAACTTAAGGCCAATGGGAGGCAAAGTTCAGCAAGAGTTCTAACGTGGTCAACCCCTATGGTCAAGGTCACATTTAAACACGACTGATGTCTAAAGCCATTGACCAAGTTCTCGATCCTTAATCCCGTATCCTTACGACAGAATGAAAAAATGTACTATTCTTAAAATACAGTTCAGGAATTAAATAATGAGTTATGTCCACTTGAAGGGTAAAACTAACAGGATATTATAAAATATTATTTTGTTAGAAACAGTCAAGACAAAGAATTTGCAAAAAAAAAAAATCTGCGAATTTATCCCAGGCTGCGTTAGTGGACATGTTTCTGTACATTCAAGAACAAAATTTGACGTGAGAACTTACTAATGCAAATTATTTCAATTCGATAGTTGTTTCTTCTTCTGACTTGACTTTCAGGGTCACAGAAATTCATAATAAAGCGTGTCAGGTAATTCGCGGATACGGACTGCATCACCCGTCAAAACTAAGTAGAAAATACTCTTTAGAAAAAATACATTAGACGCTTAACGTCATGACAGTTCCAAAAACCACTGTAGGTTAATATGTGGTATTCCAATTAGATAAGGGTGAGGTGGTGTGTCGATGCTGCAACTAATGTNGACTTGACTTTCAGGGTCACAGAAATTCATAATAAAGCGTGTCAGGTAATTCGCGGATACGGACTGCATCACCCGTATCTAGGGTCAAAACTAAGTAGAAAATACTCTTTAGAAAAAATACATTAGACGCTTAACGTCATGACAGTTCCAAAAACCACTGTAGGTTAATATGTGGTATTCCAATTAGATAAGGGTGAGGTGGTGTGTCGATGCTGCAACTAATGTGTCGTCGTAAAACATGCGGCAAAGGAAAGAGCCGAGCTCAGTAGCGCCAAGGGGCCATGGAGTTCACATGCAGTGAGTACTGGGACTTGGCAATGGCCATGGGTGCATCCGGCGGCAAAGCTCCATGCATGCTGCATGCATCCAACAGGCAAAAAAGTGCATTGCCATGGGAAGAGCAAATTTCTAACATCTGTTATGACGTTTCGACGTTTTGTATGCTGATGGTGTACGCTGTGCTTAACGTGGAGTAGAGACTTTTTATGTACTTTAATGTTGTTTTTTTTCGTAAATTAAGGCCCTTAAGCATTTTTACTGCAGAATATTTTCTACTTTGTTTTGACCATAGGTTAGTGTGGTGCATTCCGTATCCGCGAAGTACCTGACATTCTGTATTTCCTGCTTTGGATGTTTCCTCATCCATTAAAAAATTATATCAGTAATGAAATTGGCAAAAAAATTATTAAACACTTGTCACGTTACGTTGAATAATGTATATATATATATAAATGATAATATTTTTGGTTGTCATTTATTTTGCAAAATTTTACTTCTTTAATTGTTATGTATTCTCAGATATTTTCTTTCAGCTCGAGTATAATTAGGTAGACGTGATAATTAATTAAGTCAGTGAGAAGAATTGTCTAACTTTGCAGTGGAGCAAACTAAAACACATGTTATTACCACAATATTGATAAACAAGAAATAAGGCCAGTTGTCGGAAATCGCAATAAAAATTCAGGAAATTTAATTTGACAAAAACAATTTAAAACTGCAAAATACGAAGTATAATTATTCCAAGAAGCGTTTTGCGAAGTAGTTTGAAATGCCGTGCGTGCTGACAGCCCATTTATCGAAACTGCTAACAAACTTTTACTGGTACCACTTCCTCCTCTTGACTGTGTCCTAGAAAGCAAGTAGAAGAACCGTGAGAATATAAGTATTCGCAATCACACTTATAATAACTTAATAATCAAACCATAATACTGAGCGAATTACATTTGTCCTGGCTTTCAAAAGCAAAAATACTATTGCCTCGTTTCTCAACATTGATGTGGCACGAAAGCTTAATTTGAACACTTGTTTTTGAAGCAATGTACTTTTATATGAAAATGAGCAATAACAGAAACAGAACCGCAAATATAGTGCGTCTCTTGGGTATGGTGTTTCCTTCGCGTTTATACACTGTGTATATCCTCTGTCATGAAACTTTTCCCTGGCTCAAATAAGAAAAATCATTTCCCTGCCAGGGAAAGTGATTTTCCTCCATGCCATGGAGACTGGAGAGTAACAATGCATGATTATTGATGAAACTAATCGTTTCCAAGCACACATTATAACGACGAAGCTTGAAGTCTAACTTCAGATGGACAGCCCTGGCTGGAAAACACACCAGGCCACAGATGATTAAGATAAACTGACTGTAAAAATCCAGGTTTTCTGTGTCTTACCTTTAGTGCACTTAATTTTACACAAGACAATTTTTATTCACACCACAATATCCGTAGCGATAATACATATAAAGAGTAAAACTATTAATGTGAACGCTGATGTATGTCTTACACATTTTTATAAGAGCTTGTAAATGGGTAATACAGCATATTTAATAAAATTTGATGTTAAAAGCTTTAAGCTTTTGTCACTCGTATTTTATATGTCACTTTTTGAAGTTATACTTCTTTTGGCGCGTTCAGGTGTAAAATTTTAGTGTGTAACGGAAGTTGCGTGCGCACAGTGTAACGAAATATGACCATAACACCAGCAGTGAACCTTCCTGCTGGCGCTGGGGCTCGGCCTCGGTGCGTAATTTATGGCTACGCTTTGGGCGAGTCATGACTTCTTTATTTCATATTTTCACTAAAACAGTTAAGGAACTTGATCAAATCACTTACTTCATTTATGGAAATCACCCCACAGAGTTGTCATTTTAACATCTTCCGTGAATTTATCATCTACCTTAGGGATTTGATCAAATCTCCGGTTTTATCATCTGCCTGCGACATGTACAAAACCTGAATTCTAATCCCGGTCCGGCCATCCTGATTTCAGTTTTCCACTTTTCCCGAAATTACTCTTAGGTGAATGCTGGGATGGTTCCTTTCTACAGGCCACAACTGATCCCTTCTACGTTCCTGCATGTCTGAGCAACCTGCTCCGTTTCTAACGACTTATCTACCTACCTTCACTCCTAATATCCACATATTCAGAGATTTCTTCCTCCCATTTTCTCATTTCCATTTATCAGTCCGTGTATTACTTCGTTATGTTTCCCTTCAGCAGCACTCTTTATCAGCCTGTTCCGCCGTTTTTATTCAGTCCTATCGGCTCTTTCTTTTTCCATCATCATCATCATCATCATCATCTCCGTTACGACAACATTCTTCCGTATTTTTTTGTTTATTTGTGGAGTTACGGCTTCCTCCTTCTGTTGTACTTAGCCATATACCGCGAAAAGTTATATAGATGCATTATTTGATTATAACTGAAGACGACATTTACAATATTTTAAATACACTAAAAAAAAGTCAAATATGAAGATTACCGTGTGTCCCTTTTTAACTCAACCGTCTACGTCCCAAGTGCGAGTAGATCCGTACTTTCGGCTTGTGTAAAAGTAAAAAAAAAACTGGAGAGGGCACCGCAAAGCAGGGAGAGAAACAGACAGAAGAAAAAGAAGTGACTAACTCGGCGGTGGGAAGTTTGGCTGCAGGAATTTCCCCCGGGTACTAATGCGTGGCGGGTAAGGGCGTACACCACGGAGGGGTCCTCGAGCGAGCAGATTATCCGGGGAGCCAGTCGCGGTTACTAGATGTCGTGCCACCACGCTCGAGACGATAGCGAGCGCTACAGTCCCATGGGCCCTGGGCACAAACTGCCTTCATGTACGTCTCGCACGGCTTCGCCGAGGGAAACGTCCCCTGTCTACTCTCTACTTCTAACTTCGAATGACAACTCTGGAGAAAAGGAAGCCAACACCTTCATGTGACAGTTTCAGAACAGCAGTTACTGCAGCGCCACAAATACGCAGGTTCACTTATGTTGCCCATTCACACGTTACAAACTCTACGGTGCACAGTCCATTCGCGGTTACTTCACACGTTAATGAAGCCCTGCTGAAGTTCTACTTCCAGGGTATTCCTCCGCATCATGCAAATGAAGCTTAACAGTGTCTAGAAAATTACACCAGGAGGACAACGCACGGCATTCGTACGCACTCAGTGTAATAATAATTCGCGTAAGAACTATTTATTACTAGGTGTTACCAACACACCTATGTTCCCTCTTTTTTCAATGACATTGATTATAAATGAACAATTACAGTTTATAGTTAGAGTACTCGGAAGAGTTCAATTAACCAACAATAAGATAGGATACGTTAACAATAGCATAAAACGCTTGCGATACATGGCGTTTTAAGGAAACAATCAAAACCTCATACACGGANCAAAACGTCATACACGAAGCGATTTTTCAAATGTTTGATTAAAAAAGTGGGAATAAACCGAAAATATTTTATAGAAAGTTTCTTAGTGTAGGATGGGACGATACCTCATTATAGGGCCTAGGCGATTCCTTGCTTAATCGGTGAACAACGTAGTAGTACCCTACTAAGGTCTTGTCGCTGTCCGAGGGCACTCAAAACGCACAGTAAATTGTCTTATTTTGATTAAGTTATTGATCCAAAACAAATGTCCTTATTTATTTACGTTGAAAGAGAAAATGTTATGTTTTGTCTTTCACAATAAAATTACCTTTTTCTATACATAATACTAAAGAATATAATTACAGAAACCTTTCGGTAATAATAAAATAATAACTTTATTAAATGAACGCAAAGAATGAAGGTAGTCTCTATAGCATAAGTTACTCTCTAAATAGATAATAATTTACGTCAGNTATTAAATGAACGCAAAGAATGAAGGTAGTCTCTATAGCATAAGTTACTCTCTAAATAGATAATAATTTACGTCAGGTATATTTTCCTCTCCTAGCTCTTGACGTCTCCTCACTCCCCTGCGTCTGTGTCACCGTCGCGTGTGTCACCCTGGAAGCACCACGAGTATCCCCCGTATTGGCGATGCAAATGTAGGCCGCTGGTTCTAAACACTCGTTAATTACCGCTCTCCGCCAAAGTCTCCGTAAACACACACAAGCTTCGCCACCGCAGTCTCTGTAGACACTGGGCCGCACCTTAGTGGCAAGCCTCTAATCCGCTGTTGTAGGCGCGGCAAACTACTTTTCTCGACTCATTAGCCCACTTGTTCACCACTTACTACGCACAACTGGTCACATATTAGAATATTAAAAAAAAAAAATATTGTTCTTTACAAGACTATATCGTTGCCTTTTGTGTGAAAATTGATAGTTTGAAAATTCTGCTCTGCTAAATATGGGTGGGAACACACGACCTACGAGCTACCACTACACCATGCTCTCCACGTCGCTACTTTAACTCTACACAAGCAGAGAATTAATATGACATTTTTAACTTTTTTATTTTAACTAATATATATTCTTTGATGTATTTCTATGCCTTAATGTACTACTTTTAAGCTGTATTTAACTATCATCCCATGAAAGTAACTGATGTAGTTAAAGTATTTTTATATGCTTTTCAGTACGGTGTATTATTTATTTTTAAGCATTTTGTTGAATAATAGCATATAATATATACAATTATGAGCAAAATCAGAGTATAATTTTTCCTTCTGCATGCACGAAACAGTAATAAAAGCTGATGGGTATTAATATATGCCAGTTTTGTTATAAAATAAAATACAACCCACCATAGGCCTACATAACATGTCAACTAAACTTCAAATGTTAAAATATAATACTTAATTCCACTAACAATTCCTTCCAGTTTAAATGTTAGTTACCGCAAATGAATATATATATATTTATATTAAATAATTTATAATTTTACTTGCATATTTAAATTTGTCTTGAGTAATCTTGTTTGCATTGATGCATTTAAACTTCTTTTAAACAACGTTGTTCCAATAAATTAAATTTGCAATTTTTCCTGCGAATAATAAATTATAAATGTATAATTTTATTTAAAGGTGGGCAAATATCGGGATTCCAGGACAACATATTTCCAACATTACCAACCAAATGCCAATAGCTGGAGGTTTTGGCCAAATATACAAATACATACCAGTAATAACACAATATTTTCCAACTAGTAAGCAACACAAAATAAGCCATTGATTGCTTATTTTCAAAGGATCGCTGGTATAAAACAGAAACCTGAACAGTCGAGCAGATAAAAGATATTAGACACACTTTTTATTTAGAAAATATTAATAATGATAGCTTGACATAGTATTAGTAACGAACCGTACCCAGCGTAACAAAAAAGTACCCAACACCAACTATTTTTTGTCCACAATATTGTCTCAGCGCATAAACAATAAAACATAATTGAAAGAAAAATTACTTTTAGAAAAACTTTATACTCTGCAAAAACTTATATTTTATTTACAAAATAATTTTTTTTTGTATAAGTGGCATTATGATGGCTACACAGTGTTGGCCCAACGAAGTCCAGTGCGTTTTCCAAGTAACCAACGCATGGCCAAAAAAGCACATTTTAAATAAGACATGAATTGCGTGTTAAAAAACCATAGCTTTTAAGAAATCATGCTAAATAATTTTTTTATTCCATGAGGAATATAGACAAATTTCGCCATCGGCATAACTTTCGTTACACTACGTTGACCCAACTTTACATTAAATACCAATCACCAACCATCGTGTTTCCAAAATTGACACATCACATTAGCAACTAAGCATATTTCAAAGAGAGGGTCTCACTTCTTGAAAAACCTGTGTAGTTTATAAGAAATACAAGAAAGGGGTTTAGTTAACACCGTATACGAGAGTCATAGCTACTACCGCCGAAGCGTTGTGATTAGCGACATTATGGGTCAGCCATGGATATGTATGCGTCATTTTTATAGCTAAGATCACGCTAGTTAGTGCTTCGTATGTCGCTTAATTCCTCCCCCCTCCCCCGTTATGAAAGCTGATTNTATAGCTAAGATCACGCTAGTTAGTGCTTCGTATGTCGCTTAATTCCTCCCCCCTCCCCCGTTATGAAAGCTGATTAACAAAAAGCAAGGGAAAACTTTGTACTGAAATTTTTTTTTAGTTTCTTCAGTGTATCGCCTTTTTGATACCTGGTAGTATACTCTTGAGTCAACAAGAAATATCCAATAAGAAAACGGCGTAAATGTTCTTGCAAAGCTAAAAAGTCACATAACTGAGCGAGCTACAAATATGCACAGAGATTTAAATGAAGCACAGTCCAACAATAACAAAATGTTTTTGACTTCGTAGGTAATGTGTCTACGTGCTACGTGCCACGAAGTACTGCCGTCTCTTCTGGCAGTTTCATGTATGGATGTTTCCCAGCACGTACGTGTCATTTTGAGAGAGAAGCAAAATCGTTACAGGTTCAGTGCAGAACTCGTTTTTCGAGGATTGTTGAGTACTGACGATGTAAATCGACTATGGCAGTTTCCTAACACTTTGTACACACATCGACAGACACAAGAACATTTTCTTCGAGTTGAGTTAGAAATAACTGGAAACGATTTTTTTTTAGATATTCTAGGAAAATGTAGGTTGCATCATACATTCAAAATTTAAATAATGTTTGGTTTTTTTTAAATAATTGCCGGATATAAAGAACATAGTAATTTGAATTTACATACAATTTTCTTTGCATTCTACCTTTTTTTTTTAATTTGAGAAAAAAACAATACTGGTAACGGAAATAAGAAAAAGAGCATTTATCGTACATTTTATGTTCTTAAAAAATTTACCCAGAAGTTGAAAGCAATATAGGTTCACATGAGTTTATATTTAAATAACATAACAATGCGCTAATTCATAGCTCTACGTATTATGGACTAGACAGAAGATGATCGGGGCTGAAATAGATAATATAGTATTAGATGTTCTCTAGAAAACAAAAGGCTACATTCGAAATGATTACATTTTTTAAGTATCAAGTCCCTTATTTTAAAAAAATTATGATTTTATATATTTATATGTACACGAGTACCCTTTGGTTCAAGATATTTTTAACGTTTCAAACAGTATTTTTTTAATACATTGATCCTTATTCAACATTTCGCTCGTCCGCGCATTTGCGGTGAAAGTACGATCCTCTANAGTATTTTTTTAATACATTGATCCTTATTCAACATTTCGCTCGTCCGCGCATTTGCGGTGAAAGTACGATCCTCTAAATAACGGTTTCCAAACGCGACAGAAGGGAAGAGAGGCAGAATTTTCATTTCAGGTTTAATAACATAAGCAGATTTCCCGTTCCTTCTATTTATTTGGGCGGGGGATAGGGGATTGGGTGGTGCATTACGTCTGTCAAAACGACCGCGGCAGGTGAAGCTCGGCCGCGGTGGCGGCGCTGGTAAAGCAACACGGCTGCCGGGGCAAACCGCGCTGGGTTATCATGCTGAAACCAGTGGCCGCTGATATGGTCCTGCGATATTCCACATGTGTGTCCACTCTCTTTCTCTCTCCCTTCCACCCTCCACCGTCCAATCGCGACAGGTTGCATCCGCATTCGCAGCGCCTGATCGGATATATGTGGTTCGCGGGGTGTTAAACACGGTTTGAAAGCCCTGAAAAGTTTATTCTTTCACCCTTTGTGTATTAATTCGCCCCGTGTCAAAACGATCGTTTCATGGACCTATGCCTAATTCAATATATTTTATAAGAATTTAAATAAAATTGCATATCTCCGTTACTCAAATTTTTACTGCAATATGCACACATACGGTAATAACAAAAAAAAATTGTGTAATATGGGAAACATTTTTTATATCTAGAGGATGAACAAAATTTTACATGAACATAGGTCTGGAAACGTTTCATTGCCTTGCTAGAGCTCCCATTTCACCGCTGTGTTTATATTGTGTTGTGAGTGGGCTGGTTTGTTTAATTTCTCTGTGTAGGACGCCTTCATAAATATCACGTGCGTATTGCAATACACTACATGCCAAACTACGAAACTGTGACTACATACAGAAACAGATTTACTTTTCGAAATGTAAAATGGCCTACATAAGTAAAATCTCCAGATATCATAAGACAGATGCTCTTGTCCGAGACGAGCCTGCTCGCTTCCCACCGAGGCAAACCGGGTTCAATCTCAGGCCGGGCCACTCGCATGTGGGAATCGTGCCGGACGATGCCGCTGGTCGGCGGGTTTTCTCGGGATCTCCCATTCCCCCCGCCCTTTTATTCCGGCGCTGCTCCATACTCACCTCAATCACACTGTTAAGAGCCGCCCATTCTCTTCGCCCAATCTTGTCCGAGACGAACGAGACCGGTCGTACTCGGTCCGAATATGAGACTATCGTCACGCGGTAGCTGTTAATGACATTCCACACAAAAACAACCCAGTCTACGCGAAATGCGATGTAAACAGTTCAATGGTAGGGTAAAAGCCTTAATCAGTGGGGTTTATAGACAACGCAGAGGTGAATACCATTTATTCCACGCTAGAAATTTCGAAAACAGTGGCACTGACACGACCAGCCTTGCTTTCGATTGAGTACCGCCGAGGGTGTAAATGTGAACGAATTTAGAAGATGGAGAAATATATATAAATCATTCTATAGCCAGACTCCATATCGCCTGCAAGCTAATAAAAACAGCATATATCTCATCCACAAAATAATGTATCTCATTAATTTTGCAAGCGGGATATTTTAATATAATTGTATGTTATTAAGCGAAGACCATGTAACTATTTTAATATGTCCTTCCTAATAACTTAGTTTTATAGTTTGCCTTTGACATACAATATACGAAATATGATTACTTATTTAGTTTTATCAGATACAAATAAATTATTATTTTTGTAATAAATTGTTTAATACGTTTTTCATCCATTTAAATTTAAATTATATTATTTTTTCTAATGTTATACTTTTTTAATGTGTTAAAGCCACTAGCTTATGACACATTGAGCTTTCTCCCAACAGAAGGATTGTATTGCATTATTTCTCTCCCCCCTCCCCCCTCAACCGTTCTCAATATTTTTTTATACTGAGACTGTGGCTATATAACAATGGCGAACTCGGTGTTTGGAGAAGAAAATTATCGAGATCTCACATTATCCACTATCCGCTTCGCCTCAAACGAGTTATTACAAATTTAAGATCAATCTACGTATAATCGATACGAATGGCGTGTTTGAAATTACTTCCCCTGCGGGAAATAGGAATGATGATATCTCATTAATATCTCAATCCATCCGATCGCTAATGCCACTGTACACCTCGAGCATATCTTTTTTTCTTTCACAGTCAGCAGAGATCTGAAAATAAAACTGCTTTTCTTAATTTTTATAGTATATTCACGAAGAAAATATATACTTGTTTTTTTCCTTCAAATATTAGAAATTATTTAAAGTAAATATTGTCCGCGTTTTAAAGCGTAGTTTAAAACCGTTGGGTAAAAATTTATTATTATTTTATGATTGTACGGCACAAACAATTGTTAAAATTGTAGTCATTACATGTGAAGTCATTTCGGGAAATGAAAAATAATAATAAAATTTGAATTCACAAAAGTGATGACTCGTCATTTAAGGNCATGTGAAGTCATTTCGGGAAATGAAAAATAATAATAAAATTTGAATTCACAAAAGTGATGACTCGTCATTTAAGGAAGTGGAGTGCGCTGCCTTTTATGTTTCTTGTCATAGGATTTAATATGCATTGCCCAGGTAATATTACACATGCAATAGACGAAAAAAAAACAAACAAAAAAAAATGGAAAATCTAAACTCACCAAAATTTTGAACGGTTGTATTAATTCAGTAACTCNAAAAAAAAACAAACAAAAAAAAATGGAAAATCTAAACTCACCAAAATTTTGAACGGTTGTATTAATTCAGTAACTCTAGTTTTGGACACATTCCTGTGTTGGTTTCCTTCAAGTGCAATGAAAATATGTGCACAGTATTACTCATACACTTTAAACTCAATTTCTGCGTTCAAAAAAAGTATTTATACATAGAAATGGTGCACTAGCCTTTCATTTTAGTTAATAAAAATTGATCCACCATTCTCTCATCCAAGTATTTAAATTATTAAAAAAATAAGTTGTTGACAGCGTCGCCATAGCGTTCTGTCTGTAATTTGTCGTCGTATATCGTAAGAGCGTAAAATTAATTTTTTGACAGCCGCATGACAACGTTCAGGTTCAGCAGTTGTCAATGGGTGCGTTATGGCAGGTTTTAGTAATTCCGTCAATTATTTGATAAAAATCAGTAATTAGATTGCACCTGATTGTTAAATTCCAGCCACTCGCATGAGCTTTTCTGAAGGTGAGTCGCTGTAAAAAAGTGAAAATAAGTATTCGAAGATTTAAAAATGCCGTCTCTAGATTACCTGTAAAATGTGATTCATACGAGTTATGACATAATTTTTTGCGTCCCCTGTTTTCGTGTTGCATTCGGCAATATATTTATTTTTACTTGGTGCCTCACGAAATCATTGAACTATTTGTTTTTCGTTATCATTTATTAGTTACGTCTCTTACTTAAAAATATATTGGTATAATTTTTCTATACATAACTGTTTTTGTTCCTGCTTTGTAGTTAGTGGCATCGCGTGTTCACGTGAAATAGACGTATGTGAAAAAAAAAATTCCCCGAAAATACGTTTTTCTCCTGAAGAGCCCTTTCGTAAACACTCGATTCATTATCTTTAAGTTAATTTGTACACTTATATTAAAGAACTCGGAAACATTTATCCATATTTTCTCTATTTTAGTACGCTTTTACTTCTTCCTCTGAAATATCAGATGGTAGGGATGGGAGTTAAAATAATACGCAAATGGTGTAAATACACTTAAGAGCCAAAAAAAAAAAAACTTGTTCGCCTGCCTAATATCATGTAGGCCCCCCTCCCCCAAACCAATAGCACGCAGAAATGCCGCAAGACGACGTGGCATGGACTCGACTAATCTCTGAAGGTATGCAGGAGGCAATTCACACCATAAATCCTGCAGGGCAGTCCACAATTCCAATCTGCGCCAATTTGAGAAATGGTTGCACGTCTGTCACGTTTAATGATACTCGTCAGTCGTCATTTGTCCCGTTCGTTCACGATCTTTTTCGGCCGCAGCGATGTCTAAGATGTGACGTTTTACCGGATTACCGATATTCACGGTGCACTCGTGAAATGGTTGTATGCGAACATCCAAATGTTATCGCTGCCTCGGAGATGCTATGACACATCTCTCGTGCGCCGACTATAACACCACGTTCAAACTCACTTAAAACTTGATAACCTGTCGTTGTAGCATCAGTAACCGATCTAGCTACTAACCGCATCGCGTTCCTATGATTGGTTCCATGTCTCTGTTATTTGCATACTCATGCCTATACCAGTTTTTTTGGCTCTTCAGTGCATATGAGAAATGCATCTGAATGTTGTTGTTTAAGCTAGTCTATTATTCTATTATAACACTAAGATTATAAGCATAACTGTATATGAAATATGGGAATAGCTACACTTACTTGATTGTTGTTCATATACAGGTAAAAGACCATCTAATAACATATACACTGAGGCGACAAAAGTCATGGGATACCTCCTAATATCGTGTTGGACCTCCTTTTGCCCGGCGAAGTGCAGCAACTCGATGTGGCGTGGACTCAAAAAGTCGGCGTGGACTCAAAAAGTCGTTGGAAGTCCCCGGCAGAAATATTGAGCCATGCTGCCTCCATAGACGTCCATAATTGCGAAAGTGTTGACGGTGCAAGAGTTTGTGCACGAACTGACTTCTCGATTATGTCCCACAAATGTTCAATGAGATTCATGTCGGGCGATCTTGGAAGCCAAATCATTCGCTAGAATTGTCCAGAATGTTCCTCAAACCAATCGCGAACAGTTGTGGCCTGGTGACATGGCGCATTGTCATTCATAAAACCTCCATCGTTGTTTGGGTATATGAAGACCATGAATGGCTGCAAGTGGTCTCCAAGCAGCTGAACATAACCCTTTCCAGTCAATGATCGGTTCAGTTGGACCAGAGGACCCAGTCCATTCCATGTAAAAACAGCCCACACCATTATGGAGCCACCACCAGCTTGCACAGTTCCTTGTTGACAACTTGGGTCCATAAATTCGTGGGGTCTGAGCCACACTCGAAACCTACCATCAGCTCTTACCAACTGAAATCGGGACTCATCTGGCCAAGCCACTGTTTTCCAGTCGTCTAGGGTCCAACCGATATGGTCACGAGGCCCAGGAGAGGCGCTGCAGGCGATGTCGTGCTGTTAGTAAAGGCACTCGAGTTGGTCTTCTGCTGGCATAGCCCAGTAGAGCCATAGTTCACCGCACTGTCCTAATGGACACGTCCGTCGTATGTCCCACATTGATTCCTGTGGTTATTTCACGCAGTGTTGCTTGTCTGTTAACACTGACCATTCTGCGCACACGTCGTTGGTCTCGGTCATTAAGTGCAGGCGGTTGGCCACTGCGTTGTCCATGGTGGGAGGTTATGCCTGAAATTGTATATTCTCGGCACACTCTTGACACTGTGGATCTCGGGATGTTGAATTCCCTAACCATTTCCGAAATGGAATGCCTCATGCGTCTAGCCCCAACTACCATTCCGCGTTGAAAGTCTGTTAATTCCCGTCGTGCGGCCATAATCACGTCAGAAACCTTTTCACATGAATCATTTGATTACAGATGAAACCCCAACCAATGCACTGACTTTTTATACATGTTGTACGTGATACTACTGCCATCTGTATATTTGCATTTTGCTGTCCCATGACTTTTTGTCACCTCTGTGTATATCATAGGTTGTAACTATGATTTTGTTTTTTGTATATGGAGGAGACGTTTGATATGGTTCAGGTTCTTTATGGACTTTGCTAAACATATTTACCATCAGGTTGACACGCTCTCTACCCCCTGCGGACTGGAGACTTGGGGGAAAACACCCCCGAAGAACTCTAATTTGCAGAAGGAAGAAAGGTGATCATTTTCTGTTGGTCTGCCTGTTGCGTTGCAAAAGTGCCCTGACATTTCCAACCCCTCAAACATTATTATATTAAATAGCTTATTTTAAAGGGAAAAAATTAATAATTAGAAATACTTCAATTTATTCTTGAAAGAGTTTTATATGGCTACTATGTACAAATTTTACTACAAAATTTTATAATCTCT
This sequence comes from Clitarchus hookeri, assembly GCA_002778355.1. Classification (NCBI taxonomy): domain Eukaryota; kingdom Metazoa; phylum Arthropoda; class Insecta; order Phasmatodea; family Phasmatidae; genus Clitarchus; species Clitarchus hookeri. The sequence continues at coordinate 114,865 of NQII01005505.1, forward strand.
TCTGGAACGGTTTTTTTTTTCTAAATACAAGTAATTTCTTTCGCTGAAAAACGAAACACAATAGCTACAAAATATTTGTGATCAAATTCATGATCTCACAGACCATCTTCATAATTCCGTAATTCTTTCGTATTTTTTCGAGCATCATCTTCTTCAATAACGCCCAAAATTTTACATATTTTACTTTATTTTCTTATTTCACAAAACTTCAATAAAAATATTTATACTTTCATCGAAATTTACAAAAAAACATTAAAATACTTACATTTATTGTGAATACCTCAGGAGTCTCAAGAACCATAGCACACAAACTCCAAAAATTCATGTATATTTATTAAAAAACCCTTTCCTAGCTCTTCGCCACTATTTCACATTAATAAGTTTTGGCAACGGTATATAAAAAATTTAATTGGGCACATTATAATTTTAATTAAAAAGAACAATGTATTTTAAAATGGAGGACTTTCAAAACAACACGGCGACAGTCTTTTATTTCCGCCGAGAACATTTTATCTCTTCAACCTGCAAATCTTAGCAACGCTGTTGACGACGCCAAGAAGTATAGGCTATTCGTGATGAAGCGAGCACTTTTTGAAGCCCTCACTTGGGATAATAGTTAATATTAATATTTTATTTTAGCCTTATACATTAACTTTCGAGTCCGGTGAAATATATACACCGTATATTAGTTACATGGCAATATTTATTTTAAAAAGTGGTGGAAGGATAAAAAATGGCTGATAGGAAAAATGTAACTAGGGCGTCAAAAGTGCTCATTTTACCGTGAACTGCCTATAACCAATAGTATTGAGGCACGTCAGTCTATCGTCTGGCCGGGCTGGAAACACGGGCGCTCTCGGCAGTCGGAGTTCTGTCGTTGGGGCGGTCGCTTTGCAGGTCGACTCGTTGCTGCTTTCAAGACCCACTTGACGCCGGCCGCCAATTTGTTACGTAGTTTTCACCGTAGACGTAGCAGCATGCATCGGGGTCTTCCATCGCTCTACCTAACCATTCGCCAAAGGTAGGGAAAACGTCCACAGCCGAATTTGAATAACGGGAAGGCGAAATTTTGTGACGGGACGTAATTTTTTTTGTAGGGAAACTGGAACTCTTGACCGTGAGACGAAAGAAATATCGTCTCAAGGTCTCAGAAACTCCCTAAACGTCTCTAACAAAGACCCCGTAAAACACATACTTAAAAACTAGTACCAACTTAAAGTGGCTTGTGACACCAGTTATCTCACCATAGACTTATCACTACATACTCAGAAGCTCGTAACTGATTGCCGTTTTATTCCTAAAGACACTATAAGCATGCAGTCCAGTATAGCATCTTGTATTATTTTAGATGTTCCTTTGAATAAATATACCTATTATAACTGTTCATTCACTGTTAAGTCCATTTCAGATATTTCCCTGATATTTTCTCACATATGCTTTCGGAAAGAATTTCCCATTTCCCATAACGATTGAATTAGAATTAATGAGAAAATAAAATGCTTTTAAAAATACAAGAATTTGAAGAATGGTGTAATTCAAGAGTATGTAACCTCAGTGTGTAATTATAATGACATGTGAAACTATGTACAATCACTCCAATAAAAAGAATAGAGAAAAAAAATTTTAAATGAGATCTTTTTGCGATCAGAGCAACAATGCAGAAAGAAGGCTGAACTTAAGAATGCATCTTGTATGAATAGAAATAAACATTTAAAATATTTATAATTACAATATATTAAGAAAGAGCAGCTATAATTGGTTTGTAGGTTGGACGGCGATATGATATAAAGTGGTGAAACTGTTCCGTTAGTATCTGCGACAATATCGTAATACCAAATTTAATATTTTCATATTTTTTAAATATCGTGCATTTACAACGAACTAATATCACAATGAAACTTAATCCAAGTGGCTGTGCATTGATTTTAGCTTCTATTTCTAAGTGACAAATTCGTACTACTTTTATTTTCTTCAGGGTACTAGTGCTTGTAAACGTATACCATTCCCATTTCAAATTCTGATAAATCTACTTATTGTTATTAAGAAGCTAGCTTTCTGGATATTATTTTTTGTCAAAAGTAATTCCATTTTATAATTACCCGCCTGTCAAATGTGTATGTGAGTCTCCCAGGCTCGACTGGAGTTGAAGAGAGAGCCTGGAAACTTGCTAACTAGCCGACTGTTATCTATTATCCGCAGTTCTCTGCACACCAGAGGCACTGGCGTTCACTCGCCACACCCGCTGGCTGCTGCTGTCTGGCGAGACATTTAATTTTTCCCTTGGTTGAGCGCGACGCGGTCGCTTTAATGTGGAGCGTTTGTTACTGGTCCAACGCCATCCTAACTAAGACGTGGCCCGAACTCAGTTACAATGCGAGCGTAAATACGTTTTGGTTCGAGGTTAGCGCTAAATGAACTGTAGAAAATTGCGGGTCTCTCATGTTTAAACAACGAGAGAAATGTTTAAGGCGTTTCTTTGACAGAAAATGGTTTCAATTGTTCTGTTGATTCCCTTGACGCAATGGACTGGTTTTTAGAAGCTCCGGCCTTGACATAAATAGTAGTTTGAAAGCATGTTGCTTACTTTAACTCAGTTGCTTTTACTCTCCCCGGTTTTACCAAAATATAATTCTTCGTAACTTAGGCAATTGTTTCGTTCAAAAGCTGGAAAACTTATAAAATACGTGTATTCGCTTTTTTCGCATAAGTAAGAATTTAAAAGTTATTAGGGACACATATTTTGTTATGGAAATTACCTACTACTTTTGTTTAGTAAACAAAATTAAAGAATAAAGTAATTAACTTGTAAGCTAACTACACTGCACTGCAGTTTTCGCACAAAGGAGGTGATCGCATTGTTTTACTGTGAACCGTAATGATTTTCTCTTTCTCTGCAGTTTTAAAAGCTACAAAGAATGCAATTTTGAGCTAATAACACGTTTTAGGTTTAGTAATTGCTGATTAGTACACAGTCATGATTACACGAATAACAAAACACTTCCGTATAAAGAAATAACACAATTTACGTTAGAAGTTATTCCGTGGGCTACCTCAGGATACTTATGTATGAATGCATGTTATCTTAGTTAGTTTAAGCTGCTGTGTCGTAAGTAGTACAACAGTGATTTTCAGTGATTGTGAAAAATACTTAATAAGTAAATTTACATAAATGTAATAATTTTTACTTTTGTACATAAATATAAAGTTTGTCTAGTTACAAGATTTATAAACTGAATATGTTAAACAGGACTCAGAAATAACGAACGTCTGTTTTTACATCTACTTAAACACCAAAGACATAGGTCCAAACTAAATTTTAAAAGTCATTATTATAACAATTTTTATATAAGCCCAACTACTGTATTTAGCGATACTATCATATGCTAACAGTTATTGCAATCTCTCAAGCTTTTAAACAACTCATTGCAGTTCCCAGTCTATGTTAAGTTGACGCACGCAAAAGTACATGTCTCATGTTACCAAATTTCAGCATTACAGTATATGCATAATAAAATATCCGTAATTTATCAACTGATTATCCTAGCCAATATCCTGTATCAGATAAACTTTGAGCATACCACATATTTTATACAGCTATATCTGCAGCGAAGTAAACTTGGATGTGTTGTTTATATAGGCTACACGCTGGCATTTTCAGTTGTATTTAATGGAGGTGTATAGTTACAAAATCTTCCTGTCACGAATAGGAAACCTACTTGCAAAGAATTATACAGAAACCCTTGTAATATTGCGCACTCTTAGTTTCGTCGGTAATAAACGTTTATAGAAATTCAATAAATCTTCCTGAGGCGCTCACTTTATTTTTATTGTATTTATAGTTAGTAGGACAAAATACACTTTACCAAACACTTATTGGGTATACATACATGTAAAAGTGAACATTGAATATTTACATTTCAGAGAAGTATTGTATATTTTCAGTTACTGTTACTGTTGAATCGCTTGAACTTTTGCCTTCTGTTACAAGTGATTTGTGCCAAATTTCTATTTTTGAAAGTATGATGGAATATGCGTTAATATCTTAGTTGCAGCATGAACTACACATTTTTGCATTGCAACATGAGATAACGCTCCCTTTAGAGTCTTCGCGTTGCTCGTCCCTAGTACAGAAATGCTGTTTTTATAAATAATATTAGCAAGAGTCAGTATAGCTTTAATTTTTGTCATTGCAAATTGCGTTTGCGTGTATTATCTGGGTATTTACGTAAATGCAAATATGATTTTATGGAATTTTTAAGAATGTAATTTAGGTGCTTGTAACAGCCATGCTGCAATGCCCGGAACATTCTGATACAAATTACGAGCGCATTTTCGCTTGTCTGAAGCAGTGTGCGAGTTTTGTAATTACGGTCTGTTAGATACGAAGCCAGATCCACTGGTAATTAAACTCACGTGTGAATGGGTCCTCTGAATGTGTATTCTAGCATTAATGGCACAAAATAAAAATTGGTTGGTAAATGAGAGAGTTTCTGATAACACTCTCAAAGATATATATATATAACATTTTCCTCGTGCACATTATCAGAAAACGTAAATATATACACAAAAAATGAAAAACCTTAGTTCAGAAAGCTGCCATTCCAAGCATTACAATAATAAGCTTCACTAAATTAGCAACAATTTTAATTCATATTTCTTAAAAATATTTTATTTCCCATTACTATTATATACAATTTTTGTCGTTGGTGCTTTATATATAGCACAAAGAAATTTGTAATCGTGGCTCTATTTCGTAAAAATAACTCCATTTTTCGTTTTAATGAAAATCGTGAACTGTAATAGAATGTGTGGATGCGCCTTGAAAGCAACCTGCTCAATAATATTGTATTTAAAATCGACGTTCCTACAGAATCTACAAAATGCATTATCTGACATGTTGGCACAAGTGAAAATAATTTAAACCTTCCTTAGACGAGTTTACAAAATACGTGACCAAAACGCCGCACTGGATTTCTGCTTGCGTGGACTCTTCCGGAAGCGTGCTGCAAAAATAAATATGTACAAATTTAAGAAAATTATAGTTATGCTGGCCCAGGATGCCAGTAGCCTAGGCCCCTAGGTTTTTTCTGGGATCTGTTGATCTGTAAAACCCAATACAAAATATGTTAAGCAGATTGTGTATTAATATGTGTGAACCACCTTAAGGCCCCTGCCTATACATAGCGCTAGAAATGCGTCGTAGTGTGTGTTGAAATGCACGTTTTTCAACGAAACTATTAAACACGTGTCCAGTGTGCTGATCAACGAAAAGAACGCACTTCAGACGAGGGTTGTTGAGTACTTTCAAGATGAGACGCACATTAAAAACACAACTTTTGAGTACTCTAAAATTGCTAAAACCCGCTTTTTCAGAGCTCTATATCTCAAAATATACACATCAGATACACACAAAACTACTCAAGGTACTGCATTGGACCTTTCTACAGACTTTCCATCAACAAAATAATAGGATCACCTCTGAAAGTCCCATAGGTACACGCAACGCGACAAGAACACTACGCGCCAGTTAAGAGCCTTGAGTTTAGCGGTGATATCGCACTTGGTGCGTGTGGCCATATCACCTTTATCGCACCCGCGCTTTTCGGCTTCAAACGCGGAAAAGAAGCTCCAGATAGGCGGGGGCCTTAATGTGAACCTTCGAGTCTATGGGGTTAACACGCCAACCTCTATCACCGGTGGATTCATGTCAGAATGTTCCAACTGTTGAGAAATAAGTATGAGTTGCAAACGGCCGTTTGGTTTAATCAGATTGTCACTGCCCTCATCCCGTTATCCTAAGAAAGTCCTTCACTTCTCCACCAAGGTGGCGTTCCAAAACGTTACTCTGAGAGCAAACATTACCCTTAGCTGTCTAAAAATATCCTGAGTAAATGTTTTACTCTCATTTGGTGTTGTCACAATAATGCAGACAAATTACTCTGAACATCTTGCCAGAGTAACACTTTTACACGTATTATTTCGGCGAGTAACGAAAGGTTACGTGGAAATCGGCAGAAGTTTTAGTTGAGTCAAGCGAACTAAAAGGAAATGTGCACGTTCTGGTAACAGAAACAGATGGAAAAGTAAAAATGGCGAGTGATAAAATGCTGAATTTCTATTTCAAAGGTATTGCTGCATTACTGGTTATGGTAAGCATAGCTTATTTTAAATATAATGCTTTTCTTGGAAAATGTATGATGTTCTGCAAAGTTATGTATAATTTTTTGAATTTTATTTGGTTGCTTTAGTGTACTGCCTACCAGGCCTGCAGCCACACAGCTTAAATTTCTTCTGAACGCATGAATTCTTAAAATAACCTTTTAAAACATATTCTGTGTGACATTTTTTTTAACGAATACAGGCATGCTAAGAAATCTTGCAAATATATATATATATTTTTTTTTCATTTTTATCTAAAATTTAATTTTAAGAATAACATTTTACTAAAACTTTATGGATAAATAAAATTTTTCGGATGTTTTTTAAAGTAGCCAGTATTCTCTCAGAAAGTTGTGTTAATAATTGCTTGTTTCAATATTTATCTTTAAAATTGATGCATTAAGAAGGCATTTATTTAACAGTGATTTCTCGTTTTAACTCCATGGATAAAGGCGCGGTAGGCAGAGCTCTTAATAAGGAAATGTTTGTAATCGCAGCATGCTACTTATATTACACTTGTTCAAAACCACGTTAGTGGCCCACTCGCGGTTACTTCCAACTTTTCTGAAGCACATCTAAAGTTATACTTCCAGAATTTTCTTCCGCCTCATGTAAACACAGCTTAACCAAGTCTATAAAAATTGCACAAGAGGGACAACGCACCACATTCGTGCGCGCTCAGTGTAATAATATTTTACATAAGAACTATTAATTACTAGCCCTTACAAATCCAATTATTTTCTCTTGATATTTAGTCACACTTATTATAACTGAAATATTATAATTTATAATTGAAATGTAGGTAAAATTTCAATTTTATCAAAAATGAGGTACTTCTGTTTTAACGCAAGTATAAAACCCTTGTGAGGCATTACGTATTTAAGAGACTGCGTTACACGTTATACTTGGGGTGATTTTTCAAATCACTGATTCTAAATGTGTGAAGAAACGCGGGAACCGACTATACTGTAGCTTTACTCGGGTATTATTTTACGTTAATTTACTCTCAGAGTAGCGTTTGGGAACATCTCGTCCANACTATACTCTAGCTTTACTCGGGTATTATTTTACGTTAATTTACTCTCAGAGTAGCGTTTGGGAACATCTCGTCCATTTCTCCAGGTTGTATGAGAACTGCAGTTGTGTCTCTCGGGTAGGAGAACTGTCTTCACTATGTATCAGTATCCTTCACATCGGCCGTTCTAATGCTGCCTCGGAGTGATATGTTTTTGTTACGAAACTGAACCGTTATCGCAAAACTGCGAGGAACGAGTAATATGAAAATTTAATGCCGCATTTCTAACTGAGAATGAGAACCTGAACGTCGGATTCTACAACCGNACTATACTGTAGCTTTACTCGGGTATTATTTTACGTTAATTTACTCTCAGAGTAGCGTTTGGGAACATCTCGTCCGTTTCTCCAGGTTGTATGAGAACTGCAGTTGTGTCTCTCGGGTAGGAGAACTGTCTTCACTATGTATCAGTATCCTTCACATCGGCCGTTCTAATGCTGCCTCGGAGTGATATGTTTTTGTTACGAAACTGAACCGTTATCGCAAAACTGCTAGGAACGAGTAATATGAAAATTTAATGCCGCATTTCTAACTGAGAATGAGAACCTGAACGTCGGATTCTACAACCGGAATTCATATTGAAAATCTCAAAACTAGAAACATTCCGCCAGAAAATAAGACTGCAGGATTCCCAAGGAAGCTACTAGCATTCTAAAAAAAACCTACGATGGAGAACAGAAATCTAAGAATTTATCGGACGTGAATAAGAGATTCTCTGCATTTCCTTACTATGCAAACTGTAAACTGGAAATAAATAATAATCTTCGCAAATGTAAAAAATAACCAACATCCTCTCGTATTGCAATTATTCATCACAGATGTTAGCGAAATAAATCCTTTAACGTACGAATATCACACGGTTCGCTGGAGACAAAAATATTAATGGCAACTACACAAGCATTAAACACAAACTACGGTGCAAACGCTGTTTTCTATATTACTTTTGAACCGAACGTGAACTGTGCAAGTCACATCGGTTATTGGAATAGTATTATTCCAAATTGTGAAACTGGTCTGCGTCGCTAGCCGAGTATATGTTATTTACATCTGTAGATGTTAACTAAATACCTTTTACTGTACTGGGCGAATACAATTTAATGCTTGTCATGAGTTTTTCTATTTTTTCTCGAAGACACATATCCTGAGTTTCATACTACCAGCAGATCGGGCAGCAACAAGCTGCGGAAATACTTGGGCCTTTATAAAAAATTTTGACGGTCATGACGTCATCCAACAACCAACACCAAGAGAAAAAAAAACTAATTTTAAAATTGTTTGAAGCATTGCAACAGCATGTCCTCGTCATGGGCAGGTTTTAAGGCGGATGGATCCCTGCCATTTCCAATTCAATATATTGAGTTTTTGCCACAACCTCCTTTACAGATTTCGTGTTCACGTTTTACAGATCAACAAAGTATGGCATTGTTTGGAACATAAATCTGTATTACTTGGCTACTCTTGCATATTAATAACGTCGCAACTGCCCACAAGGAGAAACATAATTTATTTCTTACCGGTAATTCCAGGTTAAAATAAACAGAGGAGCTTTAACAATTTAATAAATCGTGATATGCTGTTATTTACGCCTTTTTGCGCGAATGATATCGACAAACCTTTTTAAATTAAACTTACGGCGATAAATAAATATATTCAAACTGGCAGGGATCATTAATTGAAATGACCCTTCCCGTTTTAATACTTGTGTGATCTTGACATATTATCACTCTTTCATCTCTTTCCTAAAAACGGAACTAAATAAATCTGGAAATCTCGTAGTAATTTATATTCATTGTTCTCATTCATACAGCTAAAGTTAAAGATGACAGCTGATATGATATTTGAATTTACTGAAGTGAAAATCTAAGTGTGTTTCTGAGGATCTCTCAGCCTGTTTGAAAATTAAGTAGGATCTTAATCTTACAAGAATAATTGTTTAGTCTGCTAGAATAAATAACATTTCTGTACCGTTGGTATTTTGTAGCTGGATCGCCCTTGGCAGTCGCGTTCGAAGTGCTGGTTGATGGGTGACATTACCGTATAGCGAATATGGGGTAGAGTGCTCACGCTAGCTGCGCAAAACCAGTTTTCGTGTCCCAACATTGAACTGCTTTCCTGCCAATACGACTGTCATAAACGACGTCGATAGAATTTGAGGTTATAACTCTGTTTAGTAAATAAGAGTTTTCAAATAAAATTTCGGGCCTTATTGCGTTGTTTGATCCTAAAACCGTTCAGGAGTCATCACATAGAAAATTAGGCCGCAATTTCCCGAGCTGGCTGTAAGAACATTACGTAANCCTAAAACCGTTCAGGAGTCATCACATAGAAAATTAGGCCGCAATTTCCCGAGCTGGCTGTAAGAACATTACGTAAGATCATGAAAACTTTTTTTTTACCTTTACAGATCTTATGTTTCCGATTTCTTCTATTATTATGAACTGATTCAGTTTTTACGAGATGCAGTACTCGTCCAGTAATTTAATATCAGAACGCAATACCAAAGATTGCCGCGTTCCGTCACGTTCTTTTTTGAAGCATTGAAAGCGCTTCTTGCCTGATTAAGTTTTTCCCTCTCGGGTGAAGGGTTCCCCACGAGTCTTTCTTCCGGAATTTAATGAGATGCATCCAAGTGGATGGTGCGATGGATGAGGGTGGAGGGGGNAGACGAGACGTACAGAGGTCGTCGTTGTTTTTCGCATTCGCTGGCCAGCCGAGCATACAAGAATATAGTCCATTCATAGTTACTTCCAACTGTTCTGAAGTCCTGCTGAAGTTCTACTTCCAGGCTAGTCCTTCGCCTCGTGCCAAAATAAACCTTAACTAAGTCTAGACAATTACACCAACGGGACAACGCATCACACCCGTGCGAACTCACTTTAATTATATTTTGCTTGATTCAAATTATTTTTAAATAAAATGTTATAATTATTAAATAAAATGTAAGTATAAGTTATATTTAACCAAAAATAAGATACTTTTATGGTAAACATAAGTGTAACAGGAAGTTACTGTTATTACTAATGNGTTATATTTAACCAAAAATAAGATACTTTTATGGTAAACATAAGTGTAACAGGAAGTTACTGTTATTACTAATGAACCTACTTTCCTCAACACGGGTGCAATAAATTTTTTAATAATTTCTTAAAAGCAGAGCTGGAGGTAGGACTTGTCTCGTTGAAAGCAATATCATTAGAGATGAAACAAGAAACACATGCGACAGTAGACAAACCATTACAAATACACACGTGCCTTACCCGGGACTCAAACCAAGAAAATCTCTTACCATAAGCTAGTGTGCAATCAACTGCATTACGGAGGTCGGATTCGAGCATCAAATTCTAATTTAATCAGTCCAATGTTTCGAATGATAGGGTTTACAAACTTAAAATATTTACAAGGCCTTCATTTTAATAATAAGTGACTAGCCACTTAAGATATGAAAGTTTTTATGGCCTACCATAGCACAACTTGTGTGACAAAGGGTGGACTAACTATATCGTATTCATAAACCTCGACTAGAGTGGGACTAACTTCAGTCGAGGGATCATCTAAGTACACTGTTGCCAGTTGTACTGCGCATGCGCATTGCAGATTCTCATCTCAAATAAAAGCTTTACTACAGATGAAAAACCACACTTAAGGCGAAATGCGCATTAAAAGTAGCTTCAATCTATTGAAATAGAGATTTCTCCTTTACCTAATAACCAAATTTCCTGTGATTTGCAACTTATTCAATAGTTAATCTGATTTTAGAGTCTTTGATATTTCAATTTGTTAAGCCAGAAGCATGTATGACNGTGCAAGTCACATCGGTTATTGGAATAGTATTATTCCAAATTGTGAAACTGGTCTGCGTCGCTAGCCGAGTATATCTTATTTACATCTGTAGATGTTAACTAAATACCTTTTACTGTACTGGGCGAATACAATTTAATGCTTGTCATGAGTTTTTCTATTTTTTCTCGAAGACACACATCCTGAGTTTCATACTACCAGCAGATCGGGCAGCAACAAGCTGCGGAAATACTTGGGCCTTTATAAAAAATTTTGACGGTCATGACGTCATCCAACAACCAACACCAAGAGAAAAAAAAACTAATTTTAAAATTGTTTGAAGCATTGCAACAGCATGTCCTCGTCATGGGCAGGTTTTAAGGCGGATGGATCCCTGCCATTTTCAATTCAATATATTGAGTTTTTGCCACAACCTCCTTTACAGATTTCGTGTTCACGTTTTACAGATCAACAAAGTATGGCATTGTTTGGAACATAAATCTGTATTACTTGGCTACTCTTGCATATTAATAACGTCGCAACTGCCCACAAGGAGAAACATAATTTATTTCTTACCGGTAATTCCAGGTTAAAATAAACAGAGGAGCTTTAACAATTTAATAAATCGTGATATGCTGTTATTTACGCCTTTTTTGCGCGAATGATATCGACTAACCTTTTTAAATTAAACTTACGGCGATAAATAAATATATTCAAACTGGCAGGGATCATTAATTGAAATGACCCTTCCCGTTTTAATACTTGTGTGATCTTGACATATTATCACTCTTTCATCTCTTTCCTAAAAACGGAACAAAATAAACCTGGAAATGTCGTAAAAATTTATATTCATTGTTCTCATTCATACATCTGTAGTTAAAGATGACAGCTGATATGATATTTGAATTTACTGAAGTGAAAATCTAAGTGTGTTTCTGAGGATCTCTCTGCCTGTTTGAAAATTAAGTAGGAGCTTAATCTTACAAGAAGAATTGTTTAGTCTGCTAGAATAAAGAACATTTCTGTACCGTTGGTATTTTGTAGCTGGATCACCCCTGGCAGTCGCGTTCGAAGTGCTGGTTGATCGGTGACATTACCGTATAGCGAATATGGGGTAGAGTGCTCACGCTAGCTGCGCAAAACCAGTTTTCGTGTCCCAACATTGAACTGCTTTCCTGCCAATACGACTGTCATAAACGACGTCGATAGGATTTGAGGTTATAACTCTGTTTAGTAAATAAGTGTTTTCAAATAAAATTTCGGGCCTTATAGCGTTGTTTGAACCTAAAACCGTTCAGGAGTCATCACATAGAAAATTAGGCCGCAATTTCCCGAGCTGGCTGTAAGAACATTACGTAAGATCATGAAAACCTTTTTTTACCTTTACAGATCTTATGTTTCCGATTTCTTCTATTATTATGAACTGATTCAGTTTTTACGAGATGCAGTACTCGTCCAGTAATTTAATATCAGAACGC